>JAOVYX010013660.1:0-32232 GCA_035668315.1 Drosera spatulata
GCCCATAGTTTTATTAATAGTATGAGCCTATTGGCATTGCCTAATAATATGAAATAGGAACCCTTAGGTGGCCGATCAAATATTTGAATACCAAAAGGAAGATTATGGGTGAAATTTGCTAACCAATCTGTTGCTTTGTTCCCTTCTCTACATACATGCTACATCAATACCTCTCAATCACGCTCGAGGAGCTGTCTGCTATGTTTGATGAGTTGAAAGTGAGAATGAGCTAAGTTTACAGTTTTTAGACTGGCCTGATTTGTCCATAAGTTATCAATAAGTGAATTAGTGATTGATAAAAACTTTAGGATGGGTTGGAATCAAGGTACAGCCATATAGTGAATGATCATTGTATGTGTTGGAGAAAGTTTGTAAATTGATGAGCTGCGTATATTCACTAAAAAAAAAAAAAATACTATTTAACGACGGAACATATCCGTCTCTAAATGAATAAAATCCGTCGCTAACATAGGTTTGCGACAGATTTAGCGACGGACTGTTCCGTCGTTAAAAACCTCGTCGCTAAACCTAAAATAACGACGGATCCGTCGTCAAAGTGCAAAAAATCTAACGACAGACGGACTATCCGTCTCTAGATATTTAATTATTTAAAAATATAAAAAGTAATTAAAATGGATTTGCGTCGCTAGATGTTTAATTACTTAAAAATATAAGAAGTAATTAAAATGGATCTTATTTAGCGACGGAATCCATCGCTACGATTAATATTTTTGAAAAAATATTTAACGACGGAATCCATCGCTAACATGTTAAATTCAAAATTGGAAAAAAAATGAACGTTTATTTTTGGAGACGGAATACGTCGCTAACATGTTAAATTTTTTCAAAAAATTTAACGACGGATTCCGTCGCTAATTACATAATTTTTATTTATTCAGATATAATTTAGCTGCGAAATCCGTCGCTAAATTCATAATTTTTCTTCATTTCAGATATTATTTAGCGATGGAATCCGTAGTTAAATACTATTTGATTTAAAAAAAATACAGAAACTGCAGAAATCCCTGTATTAAATTACAATCAAACTAAAAATGCATTCTATTACAATGTTTGGAAATCATAATACAGTTTGTTCGATAAAAGTGTTTGCTCAATGTCCTGTTAATCCGACTTCCTGTTGCTCGGGAGGGTTTGCATCGTCATCTGGTGGAGAAGGAAATCGAGGTAAAGGGATCCCAGCCTGTGCCTAGTAAGTTGCTGAAGGATCCATCCCCATCTTGACGAAGAGAAGTGCCATCTGTCGTCGGAGCATGTTTGTCTCCTCTTGTTGACCGACAACCGTCTGTTGAAGGGAGTTGTAGGCCTGCTGTTGTGTGGCGACGGTGTCTCTGAGCTTGACGACTTCTTCTTGTAGACGGTAATAATCCTCAGATACAGTCTAAGAAGATAGGGAAGATGTCGTCCTGGATGCCTGGCTGAGCACGGACATAGGATAGTATTGAGTCGCTCCAGAACCAAGACCATACACCCTTCCCTTCGTCGTGCCAACAACCTCGAGATAGGCCTTGGATGTGGCAACCGCAAGCTGCTGCTGCGCATCCTCGGGATCCATGCTCTCATCCACTTAGGACTCAAGCATTTGGCTAAATCTCTCATAAAATGCATCCTACAATGCAACAGCATTGTTAATAAATAAATGTAATTCATTTAAAAATAACCAAGAAAGACATGAAATTCAATATTTATTAAAAGAACAAACAATATTAAATTTACCCTAAATTGAGTCGCTGTCTCGTCAACGAGAGGAATATCCGCCAGCGACTTTCTCGCCTGTATCGCCTCCACCACGCTCGGGGCGTCAGACTTCTTGTGAGTCTCGACATACACCTCCATTTGCGTGGCTTTCCTCTTCAAGCTCACCTCCTGTAAAAAATTTTATTACAAAATCACGAAATTATATACATTAAGATATTTAAGACGAAATCAATAGGAAAATAAAACTAAGTCTGAAATTTAATTTACCAAAAGCTTCTCCACAAGGATGGTAGATGCGCTACCCTGCGTGTGTGTAGCCCTCCCCTTATTTCTATTCTGTGCGGCTACTTGTGATCTGTGTACTATGACAGGATCGATGAACCATCTTTCCAGGAGCTTCTCCCCGATATCGTACGATATCCAAGAGATCACCCCATTCACACCATGCTCAGATGCCAACAATTGCGTCTGAGCCTTGAAGACATCGTCCCTCATGTGAGTCTACAACTTCTGCTCCCAAGCCGCCCGTACCTGGGCATCTAAGAAACTATCCCAAGTATACTGTGACTGAAAAAAGTGCAATAATAAGTTAGAAACAAGAAATTTATAGAGAAAAGTAGAATAATAATAATAAATGTTAAAAAAGTTAAATTCAAAATACATACCGCGAAGCAGCCAAACATACGATCGCGCGCATCCCTCGGCACCTCTCCAAAATTGAACCAAGCATCCTCATAAAATGCCTTGAATGATTCAACAGTAGTGTGGATCACATCACTATGATAAAACCTGAAAATTTACAATGACATACAAAAATTAATATGAAAAGAGACAATATATAAAGGATTATTAAAAAAAAGGCCAAAAATTCCTTACCAATGGGTGTCTGGATGCAAAGGAGCCTGTGGATCGATATCCGAAACTTGAGGACGTGCACGAGAGCTTGATGGTCATGACGTGGAAGTAGATGCGCGTGGAGACGGCTCCTCTGCAGGAAGCGAAGGTGCTGGTTGATCGTCATCCTGTCCCAATCCAGCCATAATATCGAAGTCTCTAAGTTCCTCTTCCTCATGAGGTGCTGCTCGAGACGTACTCTCTAAACTCCTATCGGAGAGACAATCTCGAGAATCACTACCTCGTCCACTAGACCTCCCTCTTCTAGACCCGCGACGTGCACTAACCCTTTCTCTACGAGAGCCACTACGTCCACTAGATGACATCTACAATTAAAAAAAATTATTAGATAAATGATCATTAGAACTTTGTGCTAAGAAGCATACCAAGTCATGGAATACATTCCAAGGAAATTTCCCTCATTATATGAAATGTTTGTCAGTTTTTTCTTTTTAATCATCCTTGTAGTATCTTCAATCTCATGATTGTTTTTTAAAGGTCTAATGCAGTTTACACCTCCTTTTTCTTCCTCTTTTTCCTGTTCTTTTCCTTTTTCTTTGTTTCCTTTAATTTTTAAATTTATGGAAGAAAGAAAGTACAGGGGTTCCTTGATTTTAAATTGAGATGGCAAGTATTATAACTTCATGATGAAAACATAAAGGAAGAAAAATGATAACACAGAGCAATAGAAACAAGGACTAAAACCAACATGTAAGATGCCGAAAAGAGCAACTACAATGTAACTTCATTAAATTTGACTCAGTAATTTGCAGACCAGAAACATACAAAAAGGATATACCGGTAGCCACAGGAATTAAACCAACGGTTGCACCACACCATATAAACTACAGAAACTCTATTGCTTACCATATAGAACATAATCTAAGACCACATATGTTAGAGGAAAACCGTTGCCTATACTAGTAAAGCTATTAGTATCAGGTGAGCAATTTCGCGTGCTATTGCCTCCTTCAGTGCTTTCTTCTTCTTCTTTGTCCTTTTCTCGCTCGGGACCTATCCTCCGTTTTTGCGAAAGACATCTGGGAGGATTGGATCGCCATCATCATTATCTCTTCTAGCACATCGAGGAAGGTCATTGCCTTTCGTGTCCACAGTTTCTGAAAAATACAGTTTTATAAAGTTGTTACCTTCCTCCAAAAGATATGCCTCGTAAATTGAACCCTCCACGTTCGCTTTGTTCCCAATCTTCTACTTCAAATGGAATAAGAACCTAAGAAAATAATAACTGAGATGGGATATTGTTCACCGCTTATAAATATTGAGAATAAGCATATAATATTTATCATATTACATTCTTTACCTTTCGAATACGTACATCCATCTGTAATGAACAGGTCCGACTATTTTGGCTTCATATGGTAGATGGAGTGGAAGATGTTCCATGCAGTTGAAGAAACTAGGAGGCAACAATCTTTCTAACTTGCAAATAATCTCTGGAATGAACTTATCCAATCGCTCCATGTCATCTCGACTAATACAATTCGAGCACAAGTCTCGCAAAAATTGACTAAGCTCCGTGAAAACTTTTCATGCATTCGAGAACAGAAGTTTTCTGAAGACAACAGGCATTAGTCTTTGCATAAACACATGACAATCATGACTGTTCATATCTCTTAATTGCCACTCAGACTCACGAATGCATCGTCGTAGGATGAAAGCATATCCATCCAGACATAAAATTTTAAAATTCTCGGACACATTGTATGACCTGATATTTTATGCGATTTGTTCGGACAATGTTTTCCTGACTAGCTTCATCACCAACTCTATGATTCTTCTAACTACTAATGTCTATGGATCGAATTAAACATAGTAAAATACACAAAGGTGTTCGATCCGACACCAATCAGAGAAATAGGAAAGGCATCTTCAATGATCTCGAGGACTCGTCATCAGCATCACCATCACCATCACCGTGATCGTCATCACAAAACCCCGACGAATCACTCTTCTTCGAATTCCCTACATTGAGGCCCGGCAAGATCACCTCAGACGACGATCCAACCACACACCGCTTCTTGAATCTCCGGCAAGTACAACAAATAAGGAACCTGATGTGCCTGTTGGCTAAGAAGTTGGCACCGTGAACCCATTGGTCGCATTTTCTACACAGATACGCGTCGTCGGCTTGACAGTACATGGATGCCTCTGAGTTACATAGCTCACACAAGGCTGCACCATGACCATGATGATGATGATGAGGTTTTTCCTGGTTATGGTTTGCTTCTCCTTGTTTGCCTTGGCACATTGTGTAGTATTTTCTCAAGGTTATGAGATGGGAGAATATGTGATGAGGTTTTGTGGAGGAGTTGTGGTTTGGGTGGTGGGAGTTGTCATATTTATAGGAGTGTTGAGTTGCATTGGAAGTTACATTGAAACATCCTAGCTTAAGAGGGAAAAAGAGAGGTGTTGCCTATTTGCTAGTTAGGGACATAATTACCAACGGCTTCGTCTTCAAGGATGTCAACATTTTCATCTCTCGTAATGCTTATCAAAGTGGTTTTTTTAATTTGTGGATTACGTTTATTCGACATGGTGTTATCTGTCGTGCGATGATAGTGAGATGAATCGATATGCATAATTGAATCTATTATGATTATGCCTACTTAACCTTATAATTAGTTATGCAACCGAAGATCAATAACGATCATAGTCCTATTGACCTTCGTACGTTATACATGCAAATGTGCAACATGTGATTCTATCGTTCGAATATTGACGCGTTTTTCTTTGGCATTATATAATTAATAACCGCGGTACATACATCGTAGTAAATCGACTAGACCATACATGCTAGCTCGACCAAAGCTTGAAGCAATGGAAGATGCTCAAAGGAATTATATCAACCATATGATTCTTCTGTCAATTTAATTATGGTGCCGGCAGTGATAGAAAAGGAGATATGTGTATGGTCATAAACTAAAGAGATTAATATTATGGGCCCCGCATCTCAGTTTAGCCATGACCACATATGGCATGCACCAATTACAGTGTCATTTGTCTTAGAATAATCAAGAACCTTAATTTTATTTTAGTAAACATTACTATCGTTGCCCCTATTTCCTAGCTGGGTTTGAATCATTAAGTTTTATGAAAGTGATTAGTAAAAGCTTATAACTTGTAGTGGAAATATTAGTACACCCTCATGGATTCGGTCCATGAAACAAACATCAAATTTTTTGTGTTAGTTAGAATCAAAACACGGTGTACGTTGGTGTATTCAATCTTATGTCAAGATAAACTCTTGCCCATATAAACTTAGGTCTTATCTCCCCCTCGGATTGGGTCACCTGAGATGACAATGTTGGATTAATAGCAGAACATAGGGTTATTCCAATTCATCTGTTTTCTTTGGACTTTCCACTCAAATCGGTATCTTGTTCAATTCTTCTCATCTTACACGTTTTCCTTGTCTTACCTTCCAAGGAATATATCAATAGTGAAACTCGGTTCATGGGAAGCTTTCTATCAGATAAGTGAATGATAATATTATTCGGATCTTAACACGTATTTAAATTTATCATACATGAAAGGGGCCCAATGCGTACACGTCCATGACATTTGAATTGAACGGTGCAGATGCAACCCAGAGAGGCCAGATAGCAGGATTTTTCAAAAAAGCAGGCAATCAGTCCTCATCCTTTTTGTCCACAAAATTTCCTGGGTTTGAAATTGAAGAATCTACACATGTATGGCTGGTGAAGACCAGATGAGCTACTATCATTGTTGATTGATCCAAGTATTATATGTTGTCCTTGTCACCCACCTTTAGATTCTCGCCACCATATAACACATACACGTTATTGAAATTTCTAAGAATCAATTTCATGTGTTAGATGGATACATATACGATGTTCGTCCATGTTGTGGTGGAGATTTGTTGTTGTGATCGATGCGAACAAGTATGTCAACATTATAAAGTGGGGGACTAGAAAAGGTATGGTGATGGAGGTTTAGTGAAACTTGCTTATCGCCGAAAAATAGGATGATGAACATCGATTATTTCTGTTCGTATTCTCGCTATCTTAAAATAGGATGACGATCAACTATAGCTCTCATTGCTACCAACAGAGAAAGCATATCAACCAAATATTTGGTCAACCCAAAATGCAAAAGCGTCCACCTAGCTTCTGTTTATCGTTCAAACCATGAACACGAGGATGTTTTAACAAACACATGTTCCGATTCATAATAATTACAATATGTATATATATATATATATATTATTTTACATATGAGAATATAATTTTCGTTTTCATATCAAATCATAACGGATCGTCTCGCAACATGTATTAGGTTGAAATATATTATTTACATAATTATTGATATTTCACGATAAATTTATAAAAAAATAAAATAAAAATTGATCGTCGTTACATGCGTATCAAACTTTATATTGATATGTATATCAAATCAAAATGTTGCGATAATTTTAATACCGAGGGAGTTTGATGTGAAGCTGAAGCAAACAATCATTGAGCACGCTTGTTTTAATTAAGCAATAGGGACGACGAACTTGGACATTAGTCATTAGTCAACGATCAAACCTCATGTTTAGTTAGGATGTCCCCTGATTTTTTTCAGGTAAACCAAACATTTTCTCCGTTTCAATAAAATTATAATTGATTGATTTAATATGATAATTTATATATGTATTGATTTTTGTGAGTGAAAGAAGTAAAAAAAAAGATCAAAAAAAATAAAGAAATGAATTGATGTGATATAAAATATTTCAAATAAGGATGTTTTGATATTTTTATTAAAAAACTTTTTAATTAAAATAATATTATAAATTAATTAAGACGATCATTTTAAAAAATGTTATAATTTTGTTAGAAAAAATACAATAGTAGATTGAAATCCCAAGCTGAGCAAATTGATGACCACAGATATAGGATATATATTGGGTAGAGGGTGAATTACGAAAACAAAGTTAACACATATTGTTTATATTCAAGAAGCTGTTTCTTGAGAGCAAGTTCAATATAATGTTAAATATTATTCCCAAAATATAGCAATAATTTCTTAATATGTTATTTTAATGGGATTATATTTTCATGATATATTGTCTTTTGTCAAAATGAGTGATTATATTTAGCATAAAAAATGACAAATGCATATTCAATAACACACAAATATGAAGACTAATATAATAATATAAAAAGATAAAAATTCAACCAAAAGATGTGATTCACTAATCTTTCATCCACAAAAGAATATCAAAATATATGCAATATCATTAGATCAATACGATTAAATTATGACATTTTAACATTATTCATAAATAAAATATAATTATAATTTTATAAAAATGATTATCTTCGTTGAACTTGCTCTCATGTCATTGGAACATATGTCATTGGAAACAATAAACGCTTCATGACATGATTAAAACAAAAACAACGTACACCATTCACTAAAAGTCAATGTTTCTTGACCACTAGTTTATGGCATCCATCGGTTGATATTTCACATATTCGATAACAATCGTAACAAATGGCAAAAATAGAATGGAGCATTTCACATAATATCCCTAATATAATACGTATTTCACACAGTATTATCCCAAAAAGAAAAAAAAAATCCGGCGAAGGCGAACCCTGTGTCACCGCCACCGACTCGTCCCTCCCCCGGCGGATCTTGAACCTTCGGCTCCCTCTCCGCCACCTCATTCTCTCTTCACCTGCTGTCACGGTCAGCTAACCGCTCCTCCGTGCCCGTCAGTGTCGCCGTCGACCGCGATGATCGGAAGCCGGGCGGTTCATCTCCGGTCCGGCGAGGGCGACACTTTCTCCTCTCCCGAGATTCTCGTGAAATTGCTGTTCGGGTGCGTTCTAGTAGGGCCAGAGTTAGTCGGAGAAGGAGAATGCAGTCATTTTGGAATCTGCTTTGTTAACGTGGTTTCATGGGATGTATTATTCTCGTTTTTATATCAAATCATATTTGATCGTTTCGTAATATATATTAAGTTGAAATACGTAATTTATTCAATTATTGATGTTTTATTATAAATTTATAAAAAAAGTTATATTTGATCTCGTTATACGGATGTCAAATTTTACATCAACACGCATATTATGTTAAACAGTTATCGGAAGAAATATTATCTATATGGAGATTTAGTGGTGGATGATGTATGCCCTTCGGGTGCACTATCCCGTGTGCAGGACGAATTTCTGCTTTGTGGCCTCTTATATGGGAATTTCATTTGTTTAACGGAGTCACAGTACATTGCCGATCGCTGACAGATTCAGGCAACTTCCATTCTACGCTACATGGGAATTTTCAATAACATATTAGCATCTTGAACATATGATAGTGATTTGATTCCATGATATTAATTACATCATTTCAGATTGTCTGGTGATCTGAGCCGGTTTCAGATTTTGTGTATTCGCTTCTTCGTCTCCGTGTTTGATGTTGCTCTAGGAGGAGTCTTGTTGTAAACACGTGCATTTAACATCCTTTACTGATGCAACACTTCAGCATCAACAACTCACCACCTCACTCTTGTATATTGATACTTCTCCTGGTAGCCACGTCCATTGTGATCCTTGTCTACATCTTAGCGTCGTTGATCCTCGTCTCGAATTATGATTTCTCAGCACTCACTTCAATCCCACCAGCCTCTTCTCTGACCTCCGCGGATCCAAGAGCTCCTGGCCGAAGCAAAAGCCCCTGGTGTGACTATGGTGGAGACCGAGGAAAACTCATGGGTGCGTATTTCTTGATAACGCCATACCCTCCAATGAGAATGCTACCACTTCTGTGGCCCCTCCTTTATGTGTCTCTCAAGATGCCTCGAGGTTCAGGTACACCTATAGGAACGGACCCAGGAGGGCTGTGAGGGTTGCTCGGATAGTCTCCGAGGCTGTCAACATGAGCCTACCGGGTGTTCGGTGGTTCGTGTTTGGAGACGGTGATACTGTATTCTGTCAAAGTATGATCATGAGTGGTGGCATTATGTTGGGACGAGTTCTGAGAGCTTCGAACAGAACAGAGTGTTTGGGTTTGATGTGGCGTTTTGGGGGGCCGGGTTTGCATTGAGTTCGTCTCTGGCAAAGGTGTTGGGTAAGGTTCTGGATTCGTGCTTGCACAGGTACCCGCATTTGTTCGGAAGTGATGGCAGGATTCATGCTTGCTTGGCGGAGCTCGATGTTGGTTTAACTCGCGAAGCTGGGTTTCATCAGGTATGCCTGCCTTTGTGCCCCTTAATTTGCCTATTGTCACTGACCATATTTCCGCATTCAATCTATAACTTGTCCTTGATAGTAACACTAGTATCACCAGTTTTGTATTTTATGATGTTAGAATTGTTGATGTGGATCAGTCACAGACTAGGGGTCGAAGGGCATGGTGTTATCTAACTTAGCTTTTTCTTGTTTACCATGGCATGTGTGATTGAAGTAGATGGATATGCGAGGCAATGCCTTCGGTCTGTTAGCTGCTCATCCGTTAACCCCGCTGGTATCTCTTCATCTCACCGGACAAACCCATCCAATTTTCCCCAACAAAGACTCCGAGAGAATCTTTCAGCAGACGGTGTGCGATGATCGCTGGTTTTCATGGACCATTTCAGTCTCATGGGGCTATGCGGTTGAGGTGTTTGATCATCATATATTCTTGCCTGATGTTCTGCGTCCACAAGAGACATTCGAGCCATGGAAGAAGGGAAACGACTTGTCAGGAGCTTATACTTTGAGTACAAGACCTCTGCATCCTGATCCTTGTAGGAGATCCACCATTTTTTTCCTTGATACAGTCTCGTCGGAGAGAAATGGCATCATCAAGACCAATTACTGGAGATCTTTGCTCGGCAATTGTACGTATGATCCGCTGACTTCTCCGAAGAAGCTCGAGGAAATCGTCGTCCTCAGCAGGAAGTTAAGCCTTTCTATAAAGCAGGTAAGGTTACTCAGTTCAGCAGTGATATGATGATACTGAGATGGGATTAAGCAAAGTTAAATACTCATTGATGCATGTTTGATCATTTTCATCCTCCATTTTCTGAATTTTGGGTGCTCGGGTGGATCAGCTGCTGGCGCCAAGACGGCATTGTCGTGATGTGTTACCTCCTTCGACCGAGAGAATAATGGAAGTATCTATACGGGAATGCAAAGAAGACGAACTTATACATATGCACGCATGATCAAAGCTATGTCATTGAGGAAGGAAGATCACAATCATTCGAAGCAGTTGGCGTCATAGTTCTATGATGTAGACTTTGAGAGAAGCTTGAGGTAGCTTTGACGATCCAAATTTCGGTTTCGTCCTTGCCAAGCTCGTCGAATTGTTGTTCAAATGTCCGTTATGTGCCTTGTATCAGTTTGTTTGATGCAAAGCTCGAACTGAGAGTTGTTCCAGCAGCTGACCATGGAGCGATTGAAGATGAAGATATGAGATGGCAGAGCCATGATGCACTTAATTAATAAATGAATTAGATTAGAAGTGAACCATTTGAAGATTTGTCATAGACCAAGTTTAGAACGCAAATTGTGCTCGCATGTATTTAGGAAATTTTGAGCTTGTTAGATTGAGTCTAGGGGTACATGCTATATTCGACAAGGTAAACCTATATACTGATAGTGAATAAGGTTAATATGCTACAAGAAAATATAACAACATTGATCCAACGAAATGAATGCTATAAGTTATAACATGATAAATCAATGGAAAAGATAGAAAACATATAACTGATTGAAATTGTTTTTTTTCTTTTTGTTCAGATCTTATCAAAGTTTGTTGGATGTCAAACTACAGTCTTATAGAATTATCCTTTTGTTGCCAAATATGACAAATAATTTAATATATGACAAAATTTGACATGAATAATTAGGTGCATTGGAGTGACAACTTTGTATGTCATTTGTTATATTTATGTCTATAAATGAGCCGACTCAATTTCTGAACCTGTTGAGTTTGATTCGACAAAAGGTTGGCTCCAGTATCATTTGTTAAACTCATTAGCTAATCTTGAGTTTAAATTTACACTCGTGAAATTAAATAAATAAAACTTAAGTCACCTATGACTTAATTTAATAGGGTCATAAATTGACTTATTTTTAATATCATGAGTCAGCTGGACTATAGTCTTGTTTGAGGCTCAAGATTATATGTAATACATATAGCAAGGATTGAGTTAATTTAGTTGATGGTTTGAGAATCAATCTCAAGTGAAAGATTTGTTATGAAAAGCGATCCTGATTTAATTTGGTGAGGAGTTGGATACAGCACAAAGAAGAAGCCGGTTAGAATATGATCGGGGTCATATCGGTTGATACTCCATATCAACTATGCCATTGTTAAGATTTAATTGGTTTTAAATCTTTTTTAAAAATTAAGATTATTTTGTGGATCTATAAATAATCCTTATAACCATTCATCTTTGTAATCTTTTCTCAGATAATGGATCTCGTCGACGAGCTTGAGCTTTTTTTTTTCCTTTGAGGATTTTTTCATATAAAATTGATGTTTTTTCTTCTTCATTGTTTAATCATGTGTGGGAATCAATCCTAAGAGACGCATCACTCGTCCACACACCTAATAGAACCTCTAGTTTGCAATTCCCTCAAACCGTTAAAAGTGGGTTCTTGCATGCAATTCCCTCAAACCGTTAAAGTGGGATCTTGCATTCACAACCAGGACCTCTAATTTGCAACTCCCTCGAAACAGATCATGAAACCACACGATTACAATATGGCAACAAACCCAATAAAGAATAAAAAAGCATAATAACCAAGAAATCACCGACACCAAGAATGAGGGAAGATGACGATCATTGATAATCAGTGGAATGACAAACGATATTAGAGTGTGAAAGTAGAATACCTAATCAAGAACGAGAGAAAAACATGATTAGGGCTGATCAGGGAGAAGATCAAAGTAGGCGATCGATGCTAGATGTAGGAACCGATAATCGAGCACTGAGTTTGTTGGAGAAATGAAAAAGAGCGGGGGCGTGACAGTATATTTTTGAAATAAATGGTGGGGGCATGACAGTATATTTTTAAAATATATTTATAAAATAATCATATTTTAATTATGTTTATCATTTATAAACCATATCATTTTTTATTTGGGAAACTCTAATAACTTTACAACACCATCTTGCACCTTATCTATTTAGCTTCTTGTGTTGTGTTTGATATTAAATTAAACAACATAATGAGTCTATTTATAGGTTAATTTCTGAACATATTTAGATAAGCAATGAACTCAACGTAAAACAATGCATGGACAATAAACAAATTGTTTTTGTTCTTTTAGAAGAGAAAGTGAAGTTTTGATTGTTCAATAGTTACTACAAATTGATTATTACTAGATCAAAAGACTATATATGGTGTTATATCTATAACTTGAAACCAAAATGAAAAAATAGTGCTTCAATCATGAGTAAAAAATGATGCTAAGATAGAATTGAGAGATGTAGCTATCCTTGTCACATTTTCAATTATGATTATTTTTTAAGTTTTTTCACTTTCAAAAAATTATGAAGGTTATAAATTTACTTATCTAATAAACAAACATATAAAAATATGCTTGGAAAAATTAGTACAATATAAGGATAAAATATTCGATGAAAAAATTGGTGTAATTTTGAAAAATTTATGGTACGTACAAAATTTTAAAAAGAAGTTCATAAAAAATAAGTCGATGTCTAAATTGTACATAGATAAATAAATAAAAAATGAGATCGAGAGAAAATTTGTTCAAATAGAACCATTTTGGCGTAAAATAGAACTAAATATTGAAATGACAGTTGTATAATTGATGTTAAAAATATTTTTTAATGTCAAATTATATTAATAACTATCCTTATTTTAACACCAAGGTTGGACTTGTTCTAATTCACTCATTTTAAAAACTATCATATCCATGTATAAAGACGTTTTGATAGATTTCGTTTTTTTTTTTCCACCTTCTTTTTTTTGAGAAGATAAATTTCGCATTTAAAGAAATTATTGTGTCCTTATCTATACTCGGATTTACTTTTATCGGATATTTTAAATTAAATTATTTATTTTTAAGAAGTGATAATTTTAAAAAGCAAACAATAATAATCTGTTGAAATAAAATAAATATCGTATGAAGCTCAAAAAATCTCATTATTTATTATAAAATACATATCTTTCAATAAAATTTTATAAAATCCATTTAAATTCTAGGTTAGTTTTCGATTTCTATTGTTTTCACAAAATGGTAGTGGTCTAACCCAATCATATTTGTCCAGTACAGAAACTAGTACTTCCTCCGTCGTATGAAAGTTACAACACTTATTTTATTTAGATGTCCCATAAAAATTACTTCTTCCGTCCCATAATAATTAAAACGTTGCATAATAACTGTATTATTTATTACGTATTTCGATGCATTATTTTTCATTAGTAAATGATATGATGCCAATGTCATTTTGGCTCAGGGTTATAGTTCCTAACATATACTATGTTTGATGTTTCACGATACATTTACAAAAAATCAGTTGTTCGTCTCGCGAATCATTCGTAATGTCATCATATTTTTAAATTATGTTGACAACGAATACAACTATTTGGGACGGAAGGAATATAAGGCTTTTTAATTTGATAAGAAAATCATTTATAATACATTCATTAATTTTTCTTACATCTGCTAAATACATTATGTTTAATATAAATTCAACGTATAGATAAATTCTCGATTTTGATCAAAATATTATAATTTTCACGAGAGGGTGGGAGGATGCAGGGAGAAGCAGACTAAATCACAAGTTTTAACGTCGCCGAAACGAACCGAAAGCACACCATCGCGCGGGTAAACTAAACCGACAATCCACGCCTTAACTTGATATGTAATCATGGATTGTCCCAATATGTGTCCAACAGTTATGATACAACTAAGGCAAAAGAAGAAGAAAAAAAGACACGGATTGTCAAGGATTGAATGTTGAGAGAGTTGTTGGAGATACCTGAGTTGGCGCCGATCATGTTTGGTTTGCGGCTCAGTCATGGTGGTCGCCGCCGCCGCCCGATCGTGTTTGGTGTTGTTTCAGTAAACATAATGTGTTTTTGATGTAAACTAGGAATAATTCAATTTTCTCTCTCTCTCCCTTTTTTTTTTTTTTTAATACGAAAAAGAAGATGATCCCTGTAATAAAGCCCAAACAAAGGCCCAAAACGCAAGACCTTGAGTTGTGGTTGCGGACATCAATTGCTAAGCGTAGGTCCAATAATCGTCATTGTGCGTTTCTAAGGTTAAGCTGCGGTAAATATACTTAATGTAGTTAAGTATGGATGAAAAATTTATTATTCCCTTCATCTCATTTGAATCATCGATGATGTTGTATTTCCTCAACCCGATAAAAAATATAACAGTTTGATTATATATATATCAAGGTGAATTTCGACTTGTTTTGTGAGACGATCAAAGATGTTTTTGTAATGTTTTTAAGTAATATTGATGATAATATATGTCTTAATCAGGGTAACCGAAAAAAAGATTCATATTGTGCCGTCCAAAAATAAAACAAAACTACATAAAATATATTCAGATTTCTCTAACTAGTATTAGTCTCTTATACACATCCATAAAATTCTAAAAATCATTCATCGATCATCTTGGGTATGATTTTTAGCTGATTAACTTTTTAACCGACTAGTCCGACGTGATACAACATTAACCATGTGATTAACGTGAGACAGAACTATAATCTCAACTGTTATTGAAAAGCAAAGTAATAAGATTTGAATTTTGGTTCATTAATCTTTGAATTAATGAAAGTGGTTCAGAAAACCAGAATGGTTGGTGTGGTCAAAGGTGAGAGCAAACGTGGCCGGCGACTTGGAGCAAGCAGCGCCGTTGACGTGTGAGTCAATGAAAACGAGCTCTGGTTTTTTTGGAACACCTTGCTTATCGCCGTGGGTATGATCACAGAGGAGTAAGTATGAAATTTACTCTTTTCTTTTCTTTTCTTTTCATTTTATTCCCTTCCCTCCGTTCTCCACAAAAATTATCAAAGACATGTTGGCATCACAATATAGCATCAGAATAGATATGATATAAAGTCGCAAGTTCGATGTTTATTTCTTCCATTTATTTATCACGATAAGGAAGAAAACATAACTTTAACGTATAATATTAGATAATTAGATTTCGTTTTTATATCAAATTATGATGACATAAGTTGTATATGTACTGTCAATTTTCAATGGAGATGTAGATCAAGACATAGATGATCCAACGTTTCTAGTTAAGATCATAAATCCTGGCTAACAAACTATCGCAAACACACGCCAAATCATAGCGAAAAAGTGGGGAAAATTAATTAAACTCACGAGAAGAGGGCTTGCAGATATTGTCCGAGGCAGAGGGCGCCCATTGCTGCTACTTGGAAGAGAGAAACCCCCCAAGTGCAATTAAATGTTTTGTCTCTCCTTGATTTGAACACCAAAAACATATAGCTTTGCTTCTCCTCGTGTTCATTCATGGCCTCCATCGTGTGCGTGGGGCGAGGCCAATGCTAGTTGATCCGATGCACAAATTATTATTGTCACGATACCAGTAACGTACATTTTTGGTAAGGATATATAAATGGCTAGATTAATCTATACAGATGTCTGCGTCACGAGTTAAGAGTCTTGTAACCAAGATTTAAGGGTTTGATATACGTGATAGAACTTATCATTTGTTTTGTTGTAATTTCACTTTTTTTCTGAGGATCGTTTCGATCGGTTAGCGAAGGAGAAAATGGAACGTGAGATTGCTAGCTAGCACTATAGCACCTAAAGGGTATATTGCCAGTTAGCATTGAAAGCTTAGGAGCATCAAATTTCGTGGTCCAAAATCATATACTTATGCATTGGTCTCTGTGTGATCTAAACTCCACCCCTACACTGTGGTCCAACCAAAATTTTCTGATTATAACAGGTTGACTTATGATGTTAATTTTCACGTACCTTTCGATAAAAAAGTGATTGATTTTTATACCATATTGATCAGCCAAAAATCCACTTAATGTAGGAATATTATTGATGTTATATGATTATATTATCGGTTCAAATTTTTGATTGGGTTGATCTCTCAATATAATTAATGTCAACGCGGACGTGACATCATTATATGCATACATGTTGTTTTCAAAGTATTCCCAAAGTGAAAGGAGGGGTATATTTTGTGTATGGACTACGCTATATGATTTATAGCGACATACTATCATATGTAGCAGCTAGTACTAGTAGAAGTATACCAACATATCAAGCTCAAATACGTGACCAAATTGAAAGCTTGTGTGTGAATGTGGGGCTCATAAAATTACATTCAATGCGAGATTGGTAAAGGGTGTGGGGATGGATATATACATGGGTCATTATTTTGGCATGACAATGCCAATTCATGCTTCTATGTCCGTTTTATGTCGATCCTTTGATCATATCTTTCGTCGACAATTCTATTAATATTCATATGAGGAGATGTGGAATCCTTGACTCGTAGTTAAACGAAGAAAGGATTAACACTGAATCAATCCCCCTTAACATCATGAATACATAACATCTTTTATTAAATGTCGCAAAATGTATAATCATCTATGCTTTTACTCTTCTATGAGAAAAAAATTGTTGCGTAAAATGGATGACAATGACGTGTTACAAAATGTGAAACAAGCCGTACTCATCAATATTGCTATTGAATGATGCAAGGGTGCAAATAGTTTCATAATTGTTCTTTTGTTATCTTTAGTGAGATATGTGTCACGGTCATGATTAATACGAGTTACCCAATTTGTATATCCTTAAACAATGGTGATCTTTCACTTGTCCACATTTAATTTATCTACACTGATGCATGTTAGGATACTGGCAAGCAAGCCAGCATGCATGGATTGCTTCATTCCAATATGCGTACTATTAATAACACATGACCTTAAATACTAAAACTCATATACGAGTATATACTACTAGTATATAATTATATATAACCTTATTTAGTGAACGTAATTATCCGTTGTACTTACACTCTCAAATATAAAACGGCATGGTTTGGCTACAGTTGCTGCAGACAATGTTTAGTTGCAGTGATTGGATTTTCATGTGTATTGTATTAGTTCTTCCAGTCCAATAAACTGATCAAGAATCTTTTTCTTAAATCTAGAAAAAACCACTTATGTTGAAGGAATTAGTCCAATAAACTTAAAGAATCGATCATCATAATTATTTGTCTGCAGTTATTGCAACCATAGTCATGTTTTATATATCGAAATATAAATATCACTGATGATTATTTATAGTATATAATATAACTCAATGAGACTCATCCATGTCCATTGCCAACTTAATTAATGCGGCCACTAATAATTTGAAGAGTGTTGTATGTACACTAATCCAAAACACATGCATGCATGTACAAATTATTTTCCCAAATTATGAATCGTCCAGTACTGTGCTTTTGGTCCTTTAATAAGCAAAAGATAAGGCATTGCAATTAATTACCGTACATCCTTTTACAAAATGGAGGTTTTTTTTGTGTGTGTAAAAAAAAAAAAGGAGGTTTCTTTTTTTACAAAAATAAGTGAAATCATGAAATACGTGGATGCAAAGTTAAACTAAACATTATATTGATTTGTATTCATTTTGACGATCGTCTAGACATTATTAACTCCATTGACAGTTTCATGAAACTTTTTTTTTCATGAAAATTTTACCATGAGCGCTTTCACACGAAGGGAGTGGAAAAAGGAAACAAGACGCGCCCAAAATTTGGGGGAAAAATGACACCTCGATATAAGTATACAATAGAAAATCTCCCCGAGGCAAAGTTTGCTTCATACTCCCTCCATTTTTTAAATATTTTAATTTAACACAAAAATTTATATTTATATTAAATTTAATATTTTTTTAATATAATCCAAAACGTTTCGGACATAAAAATATATATATATCGAATATGAATGGATTTTGACGAATAAAGAAAATTTTTTTATAATAATGAAGTTTAATGTAACAATTAAGAGAGAAGTTATTGAATTTATTATAACATATAAGATTGATTTAATAATTTTTTATGTTAAAAAATTATAAAAAAAAATATTTTTTTTGAAGATAATTTTTTTTTGATTAATATGAGATGAAAAAAACTTAGATAATATTTTTATCTTTATGAACGAGTGAAAAAAAAAAATAATGATGGGATGTATAAAGTAGAGGGAGTATATTAGATCTAAATAACAATTTTTTTATTGGCACCAGTACTGCACGTAAACTTTCCGCAAGGATTGTACTATTATCTTTATCCTAACTTATTTGTATCGATTTATTTCGATAGAAAATTTTATATATGTGTTGATTTTATATAAAATTTGATAAAAAAAATATTTATTTAGAGATAGTGAGATTTAAATGAAGTTTAGGAGAGAGAATGAAGAAGGAGATGATGAGATAATCGAATTATATAAATATAATTCATTATAAAATAAAAAAAATAAAAAAATATTATATTTATATTGGGATTAATAAAAAAAATATTGTAATTAAATTAGAATAGAAGGAATACTACTACTCTTTTTGTCCCATAGAAATGAAATATTGTATCTCATTGTATTATTCAAAACGTATTTTGAAAAGATTCGTTATTTGTCTTAATGATGTAACAAAATTATGTCACTGACTCAAGGTTGAAGTATATGACTTAAATTATCATCAATATTTCACGATAATTTTATATAAAATAATATTTGATCATCCCACGGACGGTTCGTAAATTGAATAATTTTATTGCTGATCTAAATTAACCACCCTTGCAGTCTCCGTTCGAGCGGATTAGTAAAAACTTACACTAATGCAATTAATTAGTGTTTCCATCAACGCCATTAATGTTGGGATTAATGAATAAATCCATATAGTCATACTCGTAATCCTGCCCCCTTTTCCCTGCCGCAACCCCTCTCTCTCTCTCTCTGTGTCCAGTTTTTTCACCGCTCTTGCATTTCAATAAATGCCATCGCACCTTCCTCCATGACTCCATCCTCCCCTCCCTCATTTACTCTCCTATCCTTCGCCACCACCGCTTCCATCTCCTTCTCCGTCGTCGTCGTCGTCGTCGAAGTTGAAATAAAACGTTACTCATCGATCTCTGCGAGAGATCTGGCCATTTCTTTGGAGTAGACGACAAAGAAAGGAAGAAAAGTGAGTGTGGGGGGCGGAAAAATTGGGGGCTAGGGTTTATGAGAAGTCGTAGAAGAGGATTCGTATCCGTATCCGTATCGCAAAGAATCAAGAATTTGTCAACGAGTCTTCTCATCGACGTCGCTTTCGGCGACTAGATCAACTATATTTACAGAGGTAGCAGCTACTGCTCCATTATTCCTTTTCCTCCTCCTCTAGCTGGCTTCTCCACTCTAATCAAAATCAAACCCAGTGCGTGTCGATGAACTCCTGGTTTTAATTTCTACGAATCGAATTAATTAATCTCACTTTGTTAATTGTTGTCTCTAATGCGAGTCATGATTAGTTTCCGTTCGATGCTGAGACGGTTTTTGGCATGCCTGTTGCACACATTATTATAACCTCCCTCGTTTTGTACTGTATAGTTCAGTGATCTCAACAACCCTTGCAAGAGGAGTGCAGTGCAGGGGGGCCTGCCAGCCAGTGCCTTGGTTTTTGTCGTTTTGCTTTCGTGCAATCTGTACTCGATTGTACGGGACTTTTGGGTTAGGGTTTCTCGATATCGTAAGCAATTGGTTTCGGAAAAACTCGAGGCGAGGAGGACGAGGACGAGGACGAGGAGAGGGTGTGGTGGGGGGAAGAGGGAGGGATGCCTGCGGGAATCATGATGCCGACGATGATGAGCCTCAACGCCGGCGATGTCGGCAGTACTGGATTTGGATCCTCCACTTCGCATCTCACCCTCGGCCAGGTAATTAATTAAGTACTTGATCCCATATCTATAATTGATACATTTTCATCAAAATTTAACAAAGATTTTATTTATCAAATTAGAAACGTTACGTTACGAGTAACATGGATAAAATCTTTTATCTCATCCCCATGATCCCATTGACTCGTGTGTGTATCTTGATATGATCTTCTCTGTCTTAGAATACTCTCTTTCACTGTATCATATCTACCATTCTTTTTCTTTTTCTGTATTTCTTCAATTTCTCTTTTTTGTCGTTTTCAAACCACCCCAAAATTATGTGTTTTTCATTTTTCTATTCCAATCATGAAATGGAGTAGATTTCGAAATCATAGATTTGGATTAGGGAGTACTACTAGTATGATTTTTCATGAGTGGATTGAGTTTGCAGGCCTAGTGATGTGTAACAGCAAACTCCAAAAAGGATCAATTGGCAATGCCAACGATCTTTCTACCTCGGGGTCCGTAAAACCGCGTTTGCGGTCCTTTTTCCTCGCCATTTTACCCTGTGATTAGTGCTCCAATTTTGACAAATTAGAATGAACTTTTTTCCGTTACCTTCTCACCACCCAAACGACAGGGTGTAATCTGATAAATACAGTACTAGGTATTTTACCAAAATTTTATCAACTCTTGAGTAATTCAGTTGCAGCATAGAACTTAAACATCAATATAGCCAGAAAACAACATTAAGTGGATGCGATCTAGACATAAGATTATTTATTTTTATTTTTGTAAAAATAGCATTTAACCTCCTCAATCATTATCGGGATGTATTTTATCCCCTGAATTAAAAAATAATTACTTAATTTTCTAAATTTTGAAAAAAAAAAACTTGATTTTGAACACTTGACTCCCTAATATATATATATATTGGCGAAAAAATTACCATATAACTCTTGAATTTTCTACTTTTTGTATATGACATCTCTCAATTTTAAGAATAAGCGCATGTCCTGCTTCGAGGGAGTTTTCTGTATAAAAAAAAATGTATACCTTCAGAGGGGATCATGTATCAAAAATCAACGTTTTTTTTAAAGTTTAGGAGGTTAAGTGACTATTTCTATAATTTAAGGATAAAGTGCAACCGAATGATAGTTGAGGGGATTAAATACTATTTTTTCTTTTATGGCAGAAGCCTTAGTGGAAGGGAGCGTATGCCTATTTTCAAAATTGAGGGGATCCGTTTGTGTAAAACATCGAAAGTTCATGAAGATTATGTGTTATTTTTTTTTCCTTTTTATGATAGACATAAGATTATTTCTTCATAAGAATAATTTTTCTTTCATTTTCTTATGTATTTCAACCGTCAACATGTTCGTTTACGGTTTATCTACCATTCCGGAACATGTTCCTTTATCCTTATAAGAAAGGATAGTCCAAAATCATAAAAAAAAAAAAAATGAAAATAAGAATGGCATTCTTCGTCTTTGTGTTTGTAGATGATGTTCCAACCAAGCATGATGGAGGGAGGATCATTCACCGGTCAGCTACACCACATACTCGACATGGGTGGTGGCGCAGCCATTGGTGATGGTAGCGGTGGCCATGGAGCTCCCACGACTTCTGATGGAGCCGACATCACAGGCAACCTGAGGGACGAGGAGTTCGAGAGCAAGTCCGGCAGCGACAACCACGAGGGTGCTGGCGGCGTATCTTGTGATGACCTGCTTCAGGACCCAAACCAGCGTCCGACCAAGAAGAAGCGGTACCATCGGCACACTCTTCATCAGATCAATGAAATGGAAGCGTAAGGCTGTAATTCCTCGCATTTTAAGTGTATATTTCCATTGTAATAGGGATAGTATACTAATAAGACACATGGGTATCATGGCGAAAATTAAGATGATCTAATGAGCCACAATGAAACATACAAATAAATGATTAAGATTAAAACATGAATTATGTATCCATAGTTTTAATTTCAACCGTTGAGTCCCACCTCAGATACACAAGTACACATGCTTTTTTGTAGACCCTTTAAGTGGCTCATAACTTATTATTTATCTATAAACAACTTTGATGACAAGTTTAGAACATATATATACCGTGTATGTTGCTTATTCATTGTAAACGCTGTTAACGTGCTCAACCAAACATGTTCTACGTTGATTTACTTCCTAGTGGAGCAATTTACAATGTTTTGAGTCACAACAAATTCGTCGTGGTGCAGATTTTTCAAGGAATGCCCGCATCCGGATGATAAACAGAGGAAGGAACTGAGCCGTGAGTTAGGACTCGAGCCATTGCAAGTCAAGTTTTGGTTTCAAAATAAACGCACCCAGATGAAGGTATACCTTTAATTTGGTGAACAATAAACTATTTGCAATATATCCGTGTAAACGATATGTTTCATAGGCCTCATGTGATTCACAGTTCAATTAATATCCAAAAGTCAAGGATGAGCGGGAGAGAATAACGATTGTGTAGTACAAGTGATTCGTTCGTACTACATATATAAGCATTGTCACATATCACGTACATGACATTTTTATCCATACAAACGTGACTTGGTCATGCATATGCATAACGAATTATCACATAATCATATTCATATTATTTCGGTTGAAATGTCCTAGGATTAATGCACTTTTTAGCTGTCAGCTTGTCAGATTTATACATGTTACATTCATCTTCTGCTTCTTTCTTATCTTGATTATGTATTAGGCTAGCTAACTATCATCCATAATCATGTAGATGCAACATGAGCGCCACGAGAACTCCAACCTTCGAGCTGAGAACGAGAAGCTGCGTGCGGACAACATTAGATACCGGGAAGCTCTCAGCAATACCTCTTGTCCCAACTGTGGTGGCCCGACTGCTGTTGGAGAGATGTCGTACGATGAACATAACTTGAGACTCGAAAATGCACGACTAAGAGAGGAGGTACTTGCATACCTAGTAATTATAGAATATGATGCGTAGCTTGGTGAACAGTAAATTTCCATGATTTTTTAGATCAGTATATGTCTATGTGTTAGGTAAAGGGCGCCATATTATTACTACTACTCAATCAATGCTTATCGTCCAACAATATTTCTGTATGTCATTTTTAGCAAAGTGAACGATATGGTCCTGAATTCATCAATTGATTCAGATTGACAGAATCGCAGCGATTGCAGCCAAGTATGTGGGGAAGCCGGTTGTGAACTACCCTTTGATGCCCTCATCAGTTCTTCCTCGACCGTCTGATCTTGGTACTTTCAGCGGGCAAACAAGCCTTGGAGACGAAATGTATGGAGCACGAGACCTTCTAAGGTCGATTACAGGACCAACTGACGAAGACAAGCCAATGGCTGTCGAGTTAGCAGTTGCTGCAATGGAAGAACTCATTAGGATGGCACAGATGAATGAACCATTGTGGATGCCCGGTGTTGATGGAACCATGAGCGTGTTGAACAAAGAGGAGTACATCAGGATGTTCCCTGGGGGAATCGGGCCAATGCCTACCGATCTCAAAACGGAAGCTTCAAGGGAGACCGCAGTTGTCATCATGAATCATATTAACCTCGTTGAGATACTGATGGACGTGGTACAATTTTCTCGATCTCAAAGTGATTGTTGTTAGCAATCAATCCTACACGAAGAAATTTACAGCCGTGTTATCTTCTTATCTTCATTGATGAAATTCTTTTTCTGTACAGAATCAATGGTCGACTGTGTTTTCAGGAATCGTCTCAAGAGCTATGATCGTGGATGTTCTGTCAACAGGAGTAGCAGGGAACTATAATGGAGCCCTGCAAGTTGTATGTTTCTGGTTCCATCTGTTTCTATACTTATTGAGACAATGTGACGACAATTACACCAAGGGCAATGCCTTAAGTTCTAAAAGAAACTTCATTCTGCTTGATGATTCAGATGACAGCCGAATTCCAAGTGCTTACGCCACTTGTTCCAACACGAGAGAGCTACTTCGTAAGGTACTGCAAGCAACACAGCGATAGAACATGGGCAGTGGTCGATGTGTCCTTGGACAGCTTACGACCTTCTGCCGTTCCAATCAAAAGTCGGAGAAGGCCGTCTGGTTGTGTGATCCAAGAAATGCCAAATGGCTATTCCAAGGTAATCAGCATTCTATATATCTGACAATTGCATATCATCTGCTTGCCTCGGGGACTTAAGCTGAGCTGCCGGTCTAATCGTTCAGGTGACATGGGTTGAGCACGTGGAAATCGATGACCGAGGTGTTCATAGCATTTATAAGCAAATGGTGAGTTCTGGACTCGCTTTTGGAGCCAAAAGATGGGTTGCGACCTTGGACCGCCAGTGTGAGCGTCTAGCAAGTGCAATGGCAACCAGCATCACAGCAGGAGATGTTGGAGGTAATTCACATTTCCTTTTAGTACTCTCTTAGGAAGCAAAATAAATTGCTAATTTGATATGAATCACACTGCAGTGATAACAACTGCTGAAGGAAGGAAGAGCATGTTAAAGCTTGCTGAAAGAATGGTGATAAGCTTCTGTTCCGGAGTGAGCGCCTCGACCGCCCACACATGGACAACTCTATCAGGAAGTGGCGCCGACGATGTGAGGGTAATGACACGAAAGAGCATCGACGACCCTGGGAGACCACCAGGGATTGTGCTAAGCGCAGCCACTTCGTTTTGGCTTCCTGTTTCTCCCAAGAAAGTTTTTGAGTTCCTACGTGACGAGAACACTCGCAACGAGGTACAAACATATCTGAGAACAATGTATTGCTTCTGTTGACATTTGGTAATGAGTTAAGACTGAATATTCTCCTCTGGTAACGCAGTGGGATATTCTTTCAAATGGCGGCGTTGTTCAAGAAATGGCTCATATTGCCAATGGCCGGGATACTGGAAACTGTGTCTCGCTGCTGCGTGTCAGTGTAAGTGTGTATTCTTTGCTCACAAGTTCTCAAAGCATAGTCTTTAAGACGACGCCCTAAACAGGGGCGAACAATTGCAATGAGAAACCTCATCCATCTATTCTATATATGTGTATATACAGAGCACAAATTCAAGCCAGAGCAACATGCTAATACTACAAGAGAGCTGCACAGACTCGACTGCCTCCCTAGTGATTTACGCACCTGTTGACATCGTGGCTATGAATGTGGTGCTAAACGGAGGAGACCCAGATTACGTCGCTCTCCTTCCATCTGGTTTTGCTATACTCCCCGATGGTGGTGGTGTTAGCAATGAAGCCACGGGGTCTGGCGGGTCTCTGCTGACAGTGGCATTCCAGATTCTGGTCGACTCCGTCCCAACTGCCAAACTTTCCTTGGGCTCAGTCGCAACTGTCAACAACCTGATAGCTTGTACAGTCGAGAGAATCAAAGCTTCACTTGCCGGAGAAAATCAAAGCATCGTGGTAAGCTCCATATACATGTAGAGATAGCAAACAGAGTATTTTGATTGTGCCCATTTTTATTCTGATACTTCTACTTCGTAGGACGCTGCGGGCAAATCAAGGGAATACATTGTAACACCCCACCTTGGGGTAGTACGCGCTATGACTCAATCTCAAACTCAAGATTGAATCGAAAGGTTCTTGCAATATGATGAATAATATTACAAAAGAGTAATAGAAACATCAACTTTTATTACACCACATAGCAAAAGTAAAGTTGAGGTTATTTATATGGTAAACTATGAAAAACGTGATACTAGATTCACTCACTACCGGTGGTTTCTCGGATTTCCATGATTACCTGAAATTACTGAAAATAAGGAGAAAATGAGGAAAGGCCTCAATAATTATACTATGGCATGTAAAAGAGACATGTTTACTTCAAAGAGATTTCAAATGCGATAAAATCGTTATTTAAACAGTGTAATGGAAGCATGTAAAATAGCATTCTTAGAAAACTTGTTTGCTTATTTCCATAATTCACGCACATGGGAATAAAGAGATTTGGCCTTTAAAACATAAGGCAAACATGTGTGCGAGTTCTTATAATTTGGTATACTTTGTTAAGCATTATCTTGATTCGGTGCACCTAGGGTCATCATAAATCCACCGACGTACGTCATTGATTACTTGGTCGGGATTTTGCTTCCTTGGTTTACTTAACTCGCAAAACAGGTTATCAAAAACTCTTATTTAAACTTGACGTGGTAAGCATATATATTGATACTTAAAAATATGTCATATTGTAACATAAAGCATGGCTTTTACAGACATAAAGACTTGGTTTTCATGAATCGTTTAGGACGCTGGTTGAATTACTTAAGTCTTGTTTAAAAACTAACCATACATATAATTACAAATTGATAAAAATAGTTAAAATCATGGACTTTGAACCATTTCTTAAAACGACCACCCATATAGTTACAACATTTGTGAAAAATTCTTGGTTTAAACCATGGGAAGAACTCTTGATGATGACAATGGTAAAACGTAACGATGATTATTAAAATATGGATTTTTCGAGTAAGGAGGTTCGTACGTTCATACATACTTAAAATATTGATAAATCCATAAACGGGTATAATGTTGAAAACCTTAGAGTTTGTGATATGTAAAGCATTGATAAAAACCATGGATATGAACCATAAAGTAAGCTTTTATCATCCATATAATTATCTTAATTACGCTTGCGTTGTTTTTATCGTAAGAGATTACGCCTCCTTAATTTCGTTTGTCACCGATCCCGTCGTGCTTGCTTAGCCCACGTCTTGTCCTTCTTGTTTTCTCTCCCTTAGAACTACTTTAGGTGTTTGTTACTTTTTTTTTTAAACCCTAAACTTGTGCTATTTATAGAGATTTTGGTGCATGTCTTGTCACAAGCGTCGGCGACGAGGGGAAGAAACGTGTGCTTGAGGTGTCACGCCTTCGTTCACGGCTTGACATGTAATGGACTTGTCACAGGCGTCGATAATGAGAGGACGACACGTGTGGATAAGGTTTTGTTTGCTTACCTTAGTCATCTTCGGTCATGTGTCACTTGATATCGATGTGCTTCCGACGAACATCGTCGTGCTTATTCATCTTGATTTTTGACACATGATATTTTCATGAGTTTTGGACTTGTGTATGCTATTAACATAGAGCGTCTTGGTTACATGAATATCTGGTTTCATATAAACAACTATCGATGACAAATATTTATAAATTATTTGGTTGTTACATACATAAACTAAATACGGAGGGCTAAGGGATGAGTTATATTGCGACGAAGTCAAGAGCGCACCTCGCCACATCCTTTCGACAGCCTAGCTCATGCTGTGCTAGTAATCAACTTTTTATTTTGAGCTAGGAAAGGGTTAGAGGTTCGGGTATTGACTTCTCTACATCATTAGCAGTGAAGATTATACGGTATCTGTTGTTTCGAGCCCTGTGCTCATGTTTGGATTTACAGTTAGGTTGTTGTAGGGTTGGGCTGTAGAATTATTAGAATATCATGTTGTCTCTGTTGTAACTTTACGTGGTCTAGAGCATTTAGCAAGCAAAGAGGCTTGCTTCGGTTTCTTGTCAAACGAATCTTAAGTTCAGAGAGAACTGATTCTCTGTCAAACGAATCTTGTGAAGAAATCCTATTTGCAAAACAGGCGGCAAAAACAAGGAGCTAATGAAAAATGAAAAATGAAAAAACTGGGTACTTCACAAGTAAAGGAGTAATATTTGAAGTAGCAGCAATATACAGTGAACCAAGCAAACATGAAGGTAAAATGCAGCAAAACTCTCGTGGAAGCGTTATGATATCTTTTTCCATATCTTTTTTCGCACAATTTCTTTACAAGACCAAGAATGTCAACCAGAAAAATGCTGCTGCTGAAAACAATACAACTAGTCAAATTAAAACAATTTCCTAATGACCATAAAATGTTCCTTTAGCTCGCCACATGAAGCAAGTACATGCCTGAAATCTAATCAGAAACTTCGTGAAAATGGTGGCAGAGCAACAAAACATCAACTTGGCGAAGCATGGTCTCAGAACAATAGGCTCCAGCAACAAAAAACAGCCCAGAAAACGGAATTTGAACCAGACTTTGAACAAAGCTCCAGTAATATCATTAAGCTCTTTTCTTCCTAGCAAACACAACTCTTTTGCCGGAATCTGCAATCTTGCCTGACGATGAGACCAAGCCACGAACAACGGCCAACAACGCCAAACCCAGAAACGGGAAATACATCTTCAACAGCTTATCTGAAGCCCTGCCGGAACCAATAAGTTCAGATAATATCGCCACCTGCAAAATTTACAGATCAATGTAAATATGGAAACAAGTGTATAAAAGTAGAAAGTCGATTCTCACATCAAGGAGCATCACTTCAAACTAATCAGTAATCACAACCACAAGAAAACAATCTGTTGGAGGAACTGAGGCAAGTAGATGAATAATGGCAGAAGTCAACACGTAACAAGTTAGTTGAAGAGAGTCAGATTTAAGTTATGATGATAGGCTCAAATTTATGTGTCTGTGCCCAAGTACAATACATAGATTAGGCATAGACACAACAAAGTGTGTGCAAGATAAACTCAGTTCTCATGTCTTAATCGTGAGAAAGCATGGTAGTCCATTCCAATCAACGATAAATTAGTACGATGCTTTTGTCATGATACATGCGCTGATGAACCTATGAGCAATCAAGAAGAACATTTCCCAGTTGTTGGTTAGGGAGACTCATCATCAACACATGCTGGTGTCTAAGATTTCCCAAGTGATTGCAAATAACCGTTTCTCCCCTTAACGCACTACTATCATTACAACTCAACATCCCACAAAGCACGATGATCTACAATTATCTACACCACATTCTAAATCTATTATCAGCATAGTACTAACATATAACATTGGCCACCATGCACCAAAACATTTTTCTCATCTTCCTCTCATTGACACTACCTAAAATTTCCAACATTGGTTACATAAGATCCAGTTGATCACGACCGCCTATTTCCCAAACACAATCATCACGTTTATCAAGAACCTGAAAACCAACAACAATGACGAGAACTCGCATAACCATTTGTGTCAACCTCGAAGGCCTATGCTACAAGCATATAACATAAGCCACATTGCACCAGATCATCGTGGTTATCTCCGCCCCATATACGCTTCCCATTTTCCTAACATTACATATACCAAGCCCCATTAATCAGTACCATCTATTCCACACAATCATCACAACAATCGAACCCAGAAACCAACACCAATCCCATAAACCCTAATTACCATCGACGTAGTCATCAAGACCCCAAACACCAAACAACTCCTCCCAAACCAAGACCTCCCACCCAAAACCCCCACCAAATTAACCACCGAGAGCGGCCACAGCACCACAAGTTCCATCCACACCAACCCCACAAAGAAATGCGGCTTCTCCTCCACCAAATAGTCCCCGTACTCGGCGGCGTAGCGGGAGCTGAGATCGAGCAGGAGCTTGGGGTAGAAATGGCGAGGGAGAATTGATTGGGCGTCGAAGAGGGGAGCGACGATGGCTATGACGAGGAAGAAGAGGACGAGGATAAAGTCGGTGAGGCGAAGGAGAGGGGGCATTGTTAGGGTTAGGGTTTGGTGGTGGCGAAGGCGGCGGCGGTGCGGCGGCGATTCGGGGGTGGTTGAAATGGCTGAGCTTCAAAACGGGGACAAGTATTCGCTCACTCTATCCCAACAAATTAAGTACTACAGGAAAATAACAAAAATTCCATCCATCTTATATAGATACGTGTAGTAATAAATTAAAATTAAAATAATATAACTTAAAAATTAAAATTAAAATATTATTATTTTAATATTAATTATTATTTTATTATTTAATTTTATCTATTTATATTTTATTAGATACACATATATTATGACATATATTTTTTTTTCAAAATTTGATAAAATCAATATATCATAATTTATTTAAAATAAAAGAAATATTATTGCGAAAGTTATGTGTTTATGGTCAAGTACAATGTGTAACTGTGTAAGATTAAAATTATGCAAGATAAAAACAGTTGTTAAGTGTAATGTATGAATAGAATAATGTGGTCCATTGCAACCGGGGATAACTAAGATACGAGGCGATGAAGATATGGTTTTATCATGATACATGAAGGGAATCTATGTGCAATTAGGTGATCAATGTGTGTCGGGTCAAAAGCTCATACATCATAAATCAGTCGAGAATGGAATGTCAAAAATATTATGTTCATGTTTATCCAATGAAAATGTTCATTTATGCTTCTTGATAGAAAGTCGAGAGTGCCTTCAAAAACATTATCTCAGTGAATCATGCTTGATTGTCTGATTTTACATGAATCATTCTGATTGTAATAATTAAATTTTTTAATTTTAAAAAAAATTTATATTTTGATATACTGTGTGTCAATTGATGATCCAACGGATGATATTTAAATATATAAATAAATAATTAAAATTAAAATTAAAATTTTTAATCTCAATCCTTTATTTCAATTGTTTTAATTTAAATCATTATTTTATCACTTAATATCAAAATACACAATCCCTAGATTCTTATTCTAATGTTACACTTTAGATGCCTATAGTGAATGAAATAATGAAATACACTGACTAAGATTGCAATAGCAGATAGTGCTACTACTCCACACTAGTGGCAAACAACAAAATCTGAAAGCGTTAGGAAAAGAAAGAGAGAAATCAGGCGGCGGCGATGAGCAGCGACAGCAGCACTCGACCGGTGCCGCGGAGGGAGAGCCCGTGGGGATTGCCGGAGGGCGAACACCGCGAACCCAAAGCTCACCGTTGCAACGACCGCGCCGAGGACGTCATCCAAGTATAACACTCTTGCCCTAATCCAATTGCATTTCGTATAGTCTTCAAATCGATCTCGATTCGATATCGGATTAGTGATCGATGTGGTTTCGTCATCGTCTATTTTGTCTGTGGAGTGGTTTCGGTGCTGTTAGGGTTGGATTGTGGACGAGATTGAGGGTTTTGGGGGCGTGTGATTCGGGTTCTGTTGGATGAATTTGGTAACGGTTATTGATGATTTAGGGGGATTGTAGGTTGATTTTTAGGTTTTGATAGGGTATGATGCAAAGCGAGGTGCGAGGGTTTGGATTGGTATGTGATCGGAGATGGTTCGGGTCTCATTTTGTGACTAATAGGCTCATGGAAATGACGATTCCTGTTACGATTGACAATGTTGTTTAACCATTTCATTGATCAAGCAGGCTTGAAGAGAAATTGAAATGTTTCAAGTTCTCATTTATTCTGCGTCGCACATTGTGTAGGCTTGCTTTGAGGGAAACCCGTTCAAGACAGTTCCTGGTCCTTTCAAGTTGTTCTGGCGATGCATGCGCTCCAAGCCTGGGTACGTGTTAAAGCTAACCTGGTTATGAACTATACTATACTTTGCCATGTGGACATTTTCAATATGATTATAAGAATTCTGTTTCCTTGAGTATCTTGCATAGACCTCTTTGATGGGCTTCCTGTTGTATTGTGCTGGTATTATTTCTCATCGATGCCTGTTATGTACTACTAATACCAAACTTCCAAGGTGCAGGGAGGAGCCAACAGAGCCTTTTCACTACTTGCAACTGGATCCTCCGCAGAGAGAGGTGAAGCTTGAGTAAAAGCCCAGGGTCACAAAGAGTTGCACACGATTGCTCGTGCTTGTGCTGTGAGCTTGTTGTTCGGTCATCTTTGACATAATCATTGCCTTGGTGAGTGGTTTGTATGTCGATTCTGGTTTATCGGTGTAACGCCCCGAACTCCGCTGCTAGGACACGTGGCGTTATGCCGTCACGAACCCGGTTCATGACAAGGCTAACTA
>JAOVYX010013671.1:0-32231 GCA_035668315.1 Drosera spatulata
CTCCTAAAACCCATTCGGTTGTTAGCCTTGTCACGGACCGGGTCCGTGACGGCATAACGCTCACGTGTCTTCCTACGCGGAAAATCGGAGCGTTACATGGAGTCAAGTTTGAGCAAGAAGAGAAAGTGCCCCAAGAATGAACAAAAATGGGGAGATTTAGTGAAGAAGAAGTTCAATAAAACATGTTTCAATTGCGAAAAGTTGAATCATAGAGCACGTGATTTTCGTCATCCTAAGAAGGACAACAATCAACACAAGCAAGATCGTGCCAACATGGTGGAAGGCGAAAAGGTGCCAATCGATCTTTTGAACCTTTCCCTTGTTGTTTTTGAAGTAAACATAGTGGGCAATCCGAGAAAATGATAGGTGGACACTGGAGCCACTCGTCATGTTTGTGTTGATAAGATGGTTTTATCATACACTCTTGTCTCGAAATAAGATCTTTACATGAGAAACTCTTCTATGTCGTCAGTAGTGGGGATTGACATGGTCGTGCTGTAGATGACTTCGGACAAGGAACTGACTCTCAAAGATGTGCTGCATGTGCCAGACATTTAAGAAGAATTTATTTTGCAGTGTCCTTTTATCTAAGGTTGGTTTTAGGTTTGTGTTTGAATTTGATAAATTTGTATTGTCTAAGCCTGGTATGTATATAGGCAAGGGCTATTTAAATAATGACCTTTTGAAGATGAATGTGATGCCTGTAATCTGTGACTTTGCTTCAACTTACTTGAATCGAGTGTTCTAATTAAATGGCATGCTAGATTGTGACATGTGAATTATAATACTTTGAAAAAACTATTAAGTTTGGATCTTTTGCCTTCTTTCGATGTTCACACGTACAAATGTGAATTATGTGTTAAAGAAAAATGACAAAAGCTCACTTTTCTAAGGTGAAAAGAAGCACTTCATCTCTAAAATTAATTCATACTGATTTGTGTGGCTTGAAGTATGTGCAAACTATGGGTGAAAAGAAATACTTCACGACATTAATATGCTTGCAAGTCTGTTGGCATTGCCCGACCTACGGGTTGGAGACAAAAACTACAAGGGTCGCTTGAAAGGTGCTTGCATAGACACCACCTCCGATTCTATAGCTTGATGATTACACAAGATATTGTTTTGTTTATTTGTTAGTTAGTAAGGTTCAAACTCTTGACGTGTTCAAACTATGCAAGAGTGAGGTTGAAAGACAGCTTGACAAGTGAATTAAGATAATTCGCAGTGATAGAGGTGGAGAATATGGAGCGTATTTAGATGAGTTATGTTCTGAAAATGGATGCATTCATCAAACGACCGCTCCTTACCACAATCTAATAGAGTTGTCGAACGTAAAAATTGCCTCTAAAAGAAATGATGAATGGGATGTTAAATTCTAAGTTGTCTCAGAATTTGTGGGGGAAGCTATGCTTACTATAACTCATATTTTGAACAAAATACCCAACAAAAAGATGAATGAAACACCCTATGAGTTATAGAAAGGTCACAATCCTTCCTACAAATGCTTGAAAGTGTGGGGATGCTTGGCAAAGGTTGATACCTATGTCAAAACAAGAAAAGATAAATTCTAAAACTATTGATTGCATATTAAAAGGATATACAAGTAATAGTAGCGTGTATCGTTATTTTGGTTCACAAATGAAAAATTCTGAAGCGAGTGAAGGGACGATAATTGAACCAAGAAATGCAGTTTTCTTTAAAGATGTGTTCCCTTGTAAAGAAGGAAAAATAGAGAGCTCTAATTAATGAGCTTGTGAACCTTCTAGCAATTCTTCTCCAGTTTATAAAGAATCTAGAAGAAGTAAAAGGTCTAGAACTATAAAAGAATTTGGACTTGATTTTCTAACATACATGTTGTAAAATGAGCCGAGGACTCTAAATGAAGCGTTGTCAAGTTCAGAAGCTTCGTACTAGTAAGACGCTATAAATAGCGAGATAGAATCCATAATGCAATATCATACCTGGGAGCTCGTTGATCTCCCGCTAGGTAATAAAGTTTTAAGATGCATATGGATCCTTAAGAGAAAGTATAAGGCTTATGGAACTATCGATAAGTGTAAGGCCATATTAATTGCAAAAGATTATCGACAAAAAGAAGACCTTGAGTACTTTGACACGTTTTCTCGTATGATCAGGATGACTTTGATCAGAATGCTCATTGCTATTATAGTAATGCATAACCTCGAAACCCATCAAATGGATGTCAAGACGGGATTCCTAAATACAGATTTGGAAAAGGATATCCGTATGGATTAACTTGAAAGATTTATTAGTCCTGGACAAGAGAACGAAGTGTGTTGGCTCGTTAAATCATCTTATGGACTTAAGCAAGTTCCAAAGCAGTGGTACGAAAAGTTTGATCGAACCTTGTTGATGAATGGTTTCTCTAATAACGAGGAAGACACGTGTGTTTATGTCAAGAGCACACCCGGAGCATATGTGATATTATGTTTATATGTTGATGACATGTTAATCACGGATAGTACTCATAATATAATATTATGAATACGAAGAAAATGTTGCTGAAACGTTTTAATATGAAAGATATGGGATTAACAGATGTCATATTGGGGATAAGAATCTACAAGATGTCTGACGGACTTGTTTTGTCACACTCTTTATATGGAGACTATATTTAAAAAGTTCGAGGTATTTGACTGCATACGTGTCAAGACACTCCTTGATTTTAGTCAACACTAGAGTAAGCCAGGTTCCTAGACCACATCTGGCTTACATTGTAAATTCTAGCAAGGATGACATGGCTCGAAGGAATATAATTCATCCAAGTCTGTAGGTTCTCAGGAAGATAAGGAACAACGGCTTGATCTTGTAGAGTGAAATGTGTGTCAAAGTCGAAAAATATCTTTCGGATGTTGTATAGTTTGTCTATAAACTTATACTCATCCAACCTTGTAAACCCGAGCGAGTTGTGGTTAGATAAAATATAAGTTCCAATCATCAGATAACCTAGACCAATAAATGTTGTCTAGATAACATTACACTACAAATAAGTATTGGTTTACATCAAGATTTAGGTGGTCCTATTGAAGTATAGTGTAAACCAGACTTCTAACAGCGAAAAGATTATCAAGCTTGTCCATGAAAAGTAAAGTAAGAGCGAAAAGATTATCAAGCTTGTCCATGAAAAGTAAACTAAGATCATTCTTCTGAATCAAAGACCCGACCTCAAAAGAGATGCCATTAGAAGTAAATCCTGCATTAATAGTTAATTTTCTTTAAAGAAAAAAAGAAAAAACAATTGGTGTCTAGAATATGAACAGATAAAAAAAAGAAAAAAAAAGAAAGAGAGAACCATTTCGGCATACTTCCTCAAATCATGAAAATCATAAAACCCATTCACACTTGGCATATTTGGGCTATATATATAAGGATTCCACTGGAAAGATATATCCGGCTAAGCTCTGCTGAAGTGGTTAGCGCTTCAAAAGTATGATCCAATCATCTTGTAGTTTTGATATTTGTGCAAACCAATGGAGGACACCTAACAGAAATACTCCATGCCTTCTCCTTCGCATTGTTATTTATAAACGATGATGAGAATATTTTATTGAGATGCTCTCCTATAATGAGCTTGACATTTCTCATATTCAATTAAATGCTCCCTCCCTTCCCATCTCCCATTTAGTAAGCGTTCATTGTTGTATAGTGGTTGTATTTTTTCCATAGTCTCTTTCTTTCTTTTTTCTTTCATTCTGCATGATGGAGACTATTCAACTTTTATATAATCCAACGCAAGTGCTTTGAAACGGACAACGAAATGATCTTACCCGCATGTTGATAAAAAATTTTTGGGTGTTTGATGTCTCATGATGTTCACCTGTTTAGATCCACAACTCTTTCAAATGGGTCAATATATGTTCTAATAGTTTTTTGGTTGTCAAAGTGTGGTGTTTTGTGTTCATGATTTTCTTGTTTTGTTTCATATTGATATATTTTCCAACCATAATTCATATCCTGCAAAGGATTGAAAGGAGATCGCAGTGACGGAGCTATTAAGTCTCGAGTTGTGTATTGATACTTTTTAATATGAATTTCTACTATATATTACTATATTAAAAGCAACAACTTTTGGATTGAATAAAATAGAAGTTCTATTGAATTAATTACTCATGTATTATCAACTTGGAAAATTTTGAAATTTATCTTGAAGAACAACGGAAAATTTCGAAATTTATCTTGAAGAACAACGGAAAATTTCTGATCGTGCCAGTACTCTTATTGTATTTATTGTCGATGTTATCCTCACTATACTATATTCTAATATGTCCTATCATATGATAGGAAATCTTCATTTGCTATATAAACAGAGAAACCTGTGCATTGTAAAGAGATTAGATAATAGGAGTATATATATTGTAAAAAGATTGAAATTTTTGAAATTTAATTTAATTTTTTTCAATTGTTATATCAGAACCCAAAACATACATATATATGTGTGTGTAACAGATCAAAATTATAGCATAAATTTTAATTTTTTTATATTCATTCTTATGATAGTATAGACAGATATTTACAAAATACCATGACGCTGCAAATGCAAAATGTATATTTTGTACTAACAAAAATTAACACTACTTTAAAAATAATTACACATGATAAGTAGATATGTAAATTTTGGAACATTGCATAGTGTTGCGTGGTGTGATATACCATAGATCAAAAAGTAACAAACACCATTTTACGATTAATTACACAAAATATAGTTTGACTTTTACTATTTACTGAGGAACATACTCCATAAAATCAATATTTACAAACTATTCATTTTCAATCTGGAAAACTTAATGCTAAATCACTCTCTAGATCTAGTAAAGTATAATGATTTGAGATCAATGTAATGATGCAATGGTCTCCACGTTAAATGTGCATGAAAGTTTGAGATAAAAAATTATTGACATTTGGTTTTGAGATGTTTTTTTTTTCTTCATTAAATTAAATCATTGGCCTCTATCTATAATTATAGTGATGCAATGGTCTTTATTTACAATTTATAGTGTAGTGATGCAATGATCTCTATCTATAAATGTATTTTAAACAGTAGTAAAATTCATAAATTTCTTTAAACAAAACCTTAAATTTAATTTCAAAGATAAAATGAATTGAATTAATAGAAGGGATACCAAAAATTGGTCAAAACCGATATACAAGGGAAATCATTCTCAGGCATGCAAAGTCCACCTTGCGAAACATTGGATGCCAACAAACATGCAAATCCGTAAATAAACCAAAATCAATGATATAGTTTGGTATTATATTATTCATTGGAAGCAGGTGAATGCTTCTCCTTTAGTAGTATTATAGAATTTGGTGAAGAATCAGGGAGAACCCATATCCCAATCAGAATATGCCCAGATTGTTGGTTTTTTAATACATGTTAACAACAACACGCGTCCAAATATTTTGCATGTGTTGTGAACAAACTTAGCAGGTTTAACAATAATTGTAACAATGATCATTGGACAACATTCAAAAGAGATTTTAGGTATTTAAAATACACTATGCACTATGGATTACACTATGTGAAATATCTAGCTATATTAGAAGGATATAGTGATGCGTAGGCACGACCACGGTTGTTCAAAACAACCGGAAGGAACCGAAATTGAGCTGTTAAGGTTCCGGTTTCTAAAATTATAAACCGAAACGGAAATCGTCGGTTTCGATCCCGATTCCGAACCGTTCTATAGGGTTTAGGTTTTGATTCTTTTTATATTTGCTTTAATGGTTTAGGGCTGGGTTTGTAAAAGGTTTACATTTCACTATAAATCTATTATACAAATGTAGAATTTTTTATGGTTAGTTCTCCATTAATTCTTCCATTAATGTTTCTTGATATATTCTATTAAATCCTTTCAATTATTTTTAAACTTTATCTTTCACTTTTTACATCGTTCCCCTTCTTAATATGGAACTTCTCAACTTCATTCTTATTCCTCTATGTCAATATATTTCTCTTTTCTATTGCAAGTAAAGAATTAAAGAAGAATTGATCAAGAAAAGCTCAATGCTAGTGAATTATAATACAAATGTAAAACTTTTTTTTTGGTTAGTCCTCATTAATGCTTCTTGATGTCATCAAGCCCTCTCCTTGATGTCATTAGTCCTCATTTCTTCTTGATATGAAACTTTTCAACTTCATTCTCAACTTCTTATGTGGTAGTTGTAAGACAAAATTCTTTGTATTTGCTTCTTAATACAATCTAATTTGATTCCATAGCAAATGATATTAGATTTGCGTGATTCCTTAAATTCTTTATGATTAACACTTGATACATTTATTTTTCATAGATACACTTGGGTGAAAGATCGTGATTAGCTTAATTTCTAGTAGGAGTAATGCAATAGTACAAAGTTTTTTAATCTCAAAGGGATGTGATTGAAAATGAGTGGATTTGAAAGGATATAAAAAAATCATCAAAAGAGAAGTACGTTATATGATCAGATTATCTTCTCACAAACTAGAAGAAAAACGATATTTAATGACATAATCTTAGTGTCAAAATTAAAAATCATCACCAATATTTTGTGATGCAATGTAAAATAGGTCACCATAAAGAAAAAGTTTCGATACATATGTGAAATGGTCACTAAAAACCGTATTTTTGTAATGAAAATAGTTTGATCACAGAAAGAGTTCTTAGTTACATAAATGGTAAATTCCTCACATAAAGTTCAACACAATTTGTGACCAAAATTTTTGGAATTTGTAGTAAAAAAGAAAAGTAAGAAAAATTTTCAATTCCTAACCAAAAGGTCAACACAAATTGTTTCTTTTTGTCATTTGAATAGTGAAAAGTCTAACATAGACAATGCCTCAATAACATTGATATACAGTAACAAATAAGAGATCGGGTGACAATATTTGACTTCGCCACCATTTTATCAGTGATGAAAAGTAGCCAGATTGAAATCATTAGTTAAATTAAGTTGAACATTTCAAGAAAAATCTTTCACATGATAACTTAAATTGTCAAAATTTTTAATCATGTTCTCAACTCAAATTTAAGATTTATGATCGTATCTAATAATTCATATTACGACAACCTAATTTAATAATTCATAAATGTGTCTACTGAAAAATAAATGATTGCGATTAAATGATGAAAAATGAATGTTGAAGATTAAAAGAATATTTTAATTTTAACTCTTGATTTGTGTTGTTTTAATCTTGACCGTTCATTTATTACTAGACACACTTATGTTATGACACACGCTCCCTAAGCCCATTAAGAATTGGGTTTCAAACTAAAATTTTATGTACACATAGCAAACAATCTTTTAAAAAATCTAATCAACTTTTTGTTATGCTATATGGGAAAAATACATAATCTTTGTTTTTGGTGGAAAAAAAGAGCAACGTTTGATTTGATTCGAAATAAAACAAACACGTCATCATTTACTATCATACATTTTGTTACTCCCTCCGTCCCAAATAAATTACGAAGAATTGACTTGATACGATAAATAAGAAATATGTTGATTTTATTAATCTTTATCATTTTGTCCTTGTGTGTATGAAGAGAAATGTATGAGTGGGTGGAGAAAGAAAAGTTAATGATAAAGGTGATATGATATAAAATAAGGGTTTTTTGGGGTTTTTTTTTTTTTGTTTTTTAAGGTTGTTTTTATGGAAGTGTTATAATTTATGTGGGACGTTCATTTTTTATAATGTGTCGTAATTTATCTGTTACGGAGGAAGTAACTCATAATTGAGTTTTAAATTCCAGATTTTCGAGAATAAGGTCATTTAGAGATGAAAATTATGATTGATAGATTTGAGAATTATCGGTCCATGTAAGTAACCTTGGTCATTTAGCAGGATCATGCTAAACAAGAGTATACCCTATCAAAGCAATGATGATAACTTGTCATTGGTTTGGCAAATACAGGAAAATCTATTTAGCTGTTGCACTATTATATATGCAAGGGATAGCTACTACCTAGCAATTTATGTTGCAGGGAATGTTGTTGTTGTTGTTGTTGTTGTTTATGTTGTAGGGAAGCTACTAGCTACATGCTTTAAAGCTGCTGCACCTAGCTACTACCTAGCTAGCTTACACTATGTTGAAGGACTCGTCTTGTCTATAGCCAACTAACAGGGAAATCGAAATATTTGGTTCAGTCCGGAGTAACATTTGAACACATTTAAATCAATAGATTGAAATCAAACAAAAATAGTACATCTAATAAAAATTATGATTCGCTATTCATTAATTGAAAGTGTACAAGTTCAAAAACATAACATAACAATATAATGCTAATTTTCTTCTAACTACTTTTTGTAAAAAGAAGACTAAATAGTCCATGCTTTGGGCTTAGTCCAACATATATTTTACTTTTCATGTAACTTATTCAATTTTTTCAAAAAATATAAGATTGGACTTGACTAGGTTTGTTGAACTTAATGATCTCCCATAGATTGGTCAGATTAGACACTTAATCAATCGGGAGGCTCAAATAGAAACTGATTTTCTTTTAATGAGGAAAGAAACTAAACTTTTTAATTGGACCATCATCTCGATACTGTCCAACACGTTGAAAATGGTCCTGTCTCGACCACATTAAAAAAAAATTCAAAAGAACTCAAACGGTTATTTTTTTTTTTAGAAACACTCCAACGGTTACTTTTTGCTACTTAAGTCTCTAACGGTTAGTTTTTTTTTTTTTTTTTGTTGGTCAGAGGTTCAAACGGCTAGTGTTCCTTTTTTTTGATCGCAAACGGCTAGTTTTTATTTTATTTTTTATTTTCTATATGATTATTACCCAAATAGCCTCAATAACTATAACATAATGACTAGATTTAAGAGTATTTTTTGGAAAGTACAAAAAAAAAATTTCTCTATAAATACCAACTTCTTTCTCACCAAAATACACAAATATTTCCCATCTCAATCTTTCTTTCTAATAATCTCTAAAATCTTCATTGTTCATCTATATTGGTTTACCTCCCAATAATATTTTTCTCTCTTACATTCAAGAACTCAAATTGAAACACCAACAAGAAAAAGGTAAGATGCCCGAAACCTCTAATCCAATTTCCTTCGATGATCAACCATACTATGTAGACGATAATGTCTACATTAATCCTCCTAATATGAGCTCCAATATTCCCACACAAGTTTGACGGGGAGCCCGAAGTTTCGACCAAAAGAGCGCCTAAGTCAAATATATTCAAGATACATTTTATAAAGGGGCTAAATCCGGATGGATCATTCAACATAACTTGTAAATATTGCAATGAGGAGTATCACTAGAGCCGGAGGTGGATATGGAACGTTCATAAAGCATCTTAGGCAAAAGCATTCCCAAGTTCTTCGCATTGGTACCACACAAACACAAATTACCAGGTGCACGAGTTCTAATCCTTCTTCCTTATTTTGATACTCGGATCAAAATTACAAAGAATGATTGGGTAGATATATTTCAGTTGATCATTTGTTTTTTCATGTATAATGGAAAGTCACGACACATACGTTATAGACAAAAATCCATAAGACAGTTAAACTCTAGTAGTGTGAATTCCGTTGACTTTATCAGGTCAGTTGAAAATCTTGCGTATCCGCTGTCAGAAAGTTTACCTATTGAACTGTTGTCGACATTGTCGAGTGGAATGAGTCTAAAATCCGTGGAAAAGTAATCATCGTAGTGGTAACTCAACCAGTCATGCTGGTTTAATGAGACAACTAAAGTACGCAGATTCGTTGAAGTACTTAGGAGTTATCTCGTATACATTCCAAGACAAGAAAATTGCTACATGCTAAAAGGAGTATAGGTTAAGCTATGTTTTTAATGATTCCCGCTGCATATAAGCAGAATATTAATATGCAGGTCAGATCACTTATGTAAGTGTAAGAGGTGTGGCCGTCTCTAAAGAAAATCAAACATTTCAGGAAAATGAGTACCTAAAGGTGTTAGGAAAGATTCTGTGTGTACAGTTGTCTTGGTTTACACTAAAGGTTGGATAATTCAAGACATCGTAACCGACTAGCCGAGTAAACCCGATTATATTTCACCAAGGTTCAAAATGAAAACTACCTCTTCTGATGTGTATCCTACCATTTTTTTCAATGTCTACAATAACAACAAATCAAACCTTTATCTTATCAAGTAGGGCCGGCTACATGAATACGATGGCGCCATTCCAATTTGTCATGTACATCATCTTCTGTAAGATTATGATAGGCCATATCATACTTCAAGGTTTCTCTCATGGTCTTTTTAGGTTTTCCTCGTCCTCTCTTGATATGTGCTAACTCCCAAACTTCACATCTCCTAACAGAAGATGTGACTGGCCTGCGTTTCACATGACCATACCATCTTAGTCGTGACTCCCTCATCTTATCTTCTGCTGGAACCACACCCACTTTCTGTCTGATAACTTCATTTCGTATCCTATCTATTCTTATATGTCCACATATCCACCTATACTTTTAGCTTCTTTTTTGGCGCGCCTATACTTTTTCCAAATTTTCATCACTATGACATTTAAACAGAACTATGTAACATTCTTTCTTATATTTTATCTTATCTTGAATCTCTTTACTCCACCACCATTCCTCTTTATCCAACGGTGGTTGGCCCTTAGATTGTCGTAATGTCTCCTTCGCTATACGTCGGATACAATCAGTTATCGCATCCCACATCTCACATGCACTCCCGTCAAATGTTCATGGGCTTTCTCTGAACAACCTCTCTCTGAAAAACTTTTGCTCATCTCTTTTTAAGTTCCACCATTTTGTCCTTATGAGATTACATTTTGTTTTTCTTTTTTTTTTCTATTTGAAACAGAAATATATCTATAACTAACAAACGGTGCTGAGTGATCAAACATTCTCTTGGGATAACCTTACAGTCCTTGCAATCCTTCAGGTCTCTTTGCCTCATAAGAAAGTAATCAATCTGAGACTTGCATAAATCACTTTTTAAAGGTTATCAAATGCTCTTCATGCTTTTTAAAGAAGGTATTCCCAATCATAAAATCATATGTTACAGTAAAATCCAATATATTTCTCCCTTCTATATTTCTCTCACCAAAATCAAATCCTCTGTGAACCTCTGAGTAACCATCCTTCTCCTCACCGAAATATCCATTTAGATCCCCACCAATAAAGACTTTTTTCCTCTCAGGGATCGACTGCACTACTTCATCCATGCCTTCCCAAAACTGAACATTAGCATCTTCTCCAAGACCTACTTGCGGGGCATAAGCACTTATCACATTAATCACTTCCTTCCCAATCAATACCTTAATAGAAATCACCCTATCTCTCCAACGCTTGATACTAACCATATTTTCTACCAACTCTTTAAGCATAATTATATCAACTTCTTTCCTAGTCCGACTTTGACCACAATACCATAGCTCGAATCCCGTACTTTGAATAAGTTTAGCCTTATTTACGGTCCACTTCGTCTCTTATAAGCAAGCGATATGAATCCCCCTTTTAATCATTGTGTCTACTACCTCTAAAAGTTTTTCATTCAAGGTCCCAATATTCCAACTAGCTAAACGAACTCTATTTTTCTGGACTAACTTCTTTAACCGCATCCGTCCGTGATGCTGGAACCCTTGTTTATTTTTCACTACATTCGCACGTCGATGTAGCGACCTTTGCTCATTTTTCGAAGCACTCAGGTCGTGCTGAGGTACGCTTCAAGAAAATTTTCACAAGTCGTCATATTCATATTGAGAGATCCAACGGGACTTTTTACGTGTTGGCTGTCGGTTATCTAATATACAACCCTCGCCATTTTATCCGGACTTGGGACCGGTTAATGACGGAATAAAAATCCCCAATCTAGATAGGTTTATCATTTTCTCAATGTCTGCATGCATTAATTTCATGCATGTGGGGGACTGTTGGAAATTGATCCGGTTTGACCATGATTTTGAGCATGTACCGATCATCAAATCGAGACGAGATTTGGCTCATTGGTTACGTTTCAAGTAGATGATCGTAGTACGTTAAATTTCTCATAATCGATTTCAGGTGGATGATAAATCAATGCCTAAAGTAGTTCATGTGAAGAAGAAATGCTCATATAGTCTTGCATGCGACCACATTGGAGTTTTGATATGGAATGATGTGCTTTATAAGTATATTGGTATGAAATGGGTTTGGGTCCCAAGTGATATAATTTTACGTGAGGGGGAGAGCCTAGGTGTGACTCACAAATACACATGCCACGCGGCGTGGTTCGGTCGATCGTACGCGCAGGTCAATTAAAATAATTTATTTTTTTATATAAAATTCTATTACATTTTTTTTTGAACCGTTGGGTGGTTAAACCCAGTAAGCAACGGTTGGATATGTTGTCCAATCTCAGCGCGACACTTCTGGCACTGTCCTCGTTTGATTTGCCTATAAAAGCAGCACCTGTGACTTACTTTTCAGACACAATCCATTTTCCATTCCACTCTTCTGCATCTGTTCTTCCATATTCTCCTGCACACAGAATCTCTTCTGCATTTAAACACCAATGTCCTAGTTTGTCGGTCGAGAGGCTTCAAGGCTCTGTTTGGTACGTCAGTTCTTTTGTGTTGTAGTGCTACATCACCGAGGAAGTAGTCGTTGTATCTTGGGTGACGGTCGTTAGAGATCCGTTCACACCAGTGCGGGGCGAGCACGTTTCAAGGACAGAGGGTGAAACCCTTGCCTCGACTATCAAGTTTGAGTAATCCATTCTGGTTTTCATATTGTTCTGTTTTGGTTTACGTTTTTGGTTTTGGTACTAACCTACTAGCAGCTAAAACCATGGTTCAGTACTAGGTCGAACATACGGTGAAGTTGTAAGCAAAAGTTGCTATCTATGTTCTGGGACGGCCTTATTCGAGAAATTCAGTAGTTGGTGCGATGATGTCACCCTTGCAGTTGTTCGGATTTATGGCAGCTAGTGGTTCTTGTTTGTATCTAATGTTGTCAAAGTGAAGTGCTTTATTTGTGATTTTTTTTTTTGCGAAATCGAAAGAGTTGCGCTGTAGGCCTGATGTTTGTGCTGGCATATAATCCTTCACGACCTTGGGTGGTACTGGTTAGATATGCGTTGAAATTTATAAGCTTTTCACCATGAAGCATGCTATAGGCCAGTTTCAAAACTTTGTAGTTGGCACGAAGCCTATACCTCATGCAGTATACGATGTTGCACAACTTAGAAGATGAAATTTATCGAAGAAACTTGCCATAGTAGAAGTGTAAAATGATTTCTAGCATTGCAGACGCAACTGTGTCTCTTGTATTGTGTGTTGAATATTCGTGATTTGCAAGATTGCATCTACTCCTTTCCAACCAAACTTATGTTTTATTTTTGATGAATAATAATGTTACAAACTTCATGTCTATAGTGAAAGCATATGCTGGAAACAGCGAGCTGCAAGAGAAAGCGAAGTCCTCTCTTGTCGTCTGCTTCGGTGAAATGCTTATCGATTTCGTCCCTACAACAAATGGGCTCTCATTGGCTGAAGCACCTGCATTTAAAAAGGCCCCGGGTGGTGCTCCAGCGAACGTAGCTGTGGGAGTATCACGCTTAGGTGGTTCCTCAGCTTTCATAGGCAAGGTATTAATCAGGAATGTCTCCATAATCTACTACTCATGCGGTATTCTATGTTTTGTTTTTATCTATTACTCGTACTTATGATGATTTGAATATGAGCATGCTCTTAATTTTTTTTTTACCACCAAAAGAATGTACGCAAATATTCTGCTGTAGCTCTTCATCCCTTTATGGTTATGTAAATTTTGGCTTTTGTGGATTGATGTTCCTGAGCTCATCTTAACTCCTGTTAGTTCAGCAGTGAATTTTTTCCTTTGGTTAGGCTCACAGACGATCAGTACTTGACCACCTTTAGTTTTCTACTTAGGGTTCGTTCTTAAAAATAAAAATAAAAATCATGTATCCATTTTGACAAGCTGCGAGGTTGGTGGTTTGATGTACTTCATCTTTTATAATCCTTACTGACCTGTGAAACATTTCTAGGTTGGTGAAGACGAATTTGGATTCATGCTTGCCGATATTCTCAAACAGAACAACGTGAACAGTGAAGGGATGCGCTTTGACCCCTGTGCTCGGACTGCTTTAGCTTTTGTGACATTGAAAAAGGACGGAGAACGTGAGTTCATGTTCTACCGTAATCCTAGTGCTGACATGCTGCTTCAAGAATCCGAGCTTGACTTTGATCTAATAAAAAAGGTACGACTACATACACATTTTTTGTGGGGATTCAAAACACCTTGGAACAACATTTTCTGTTTGCACATTGACCAACCACAAAAGTAGGCCAATATAATCTTGGCGCATCAGTTCTGTTGCTAGTCAATATAATTGTAAACCTACTGAAAGCCGTTGTTGAAATGCCCTTTTCCGAGGCTGACTTGTATCCTGTCTTGCTTACTACAGGGGCCCAGTTTTTGTGCGTTGATGACGCGCTCAGTTAGCTTTTAGTAAACAAAATCTGTATACAAATTTGAGTCAAAACTTGCTCTCTGGTGGTATGTCCTTCAGCTGGATGGACTCTCGTCTCGCCTTGCCTATGAAAAGGGCTGATAATTTGTGTTCTATTTCGCTCTTTTAGCTTGTTAAGTGACAGAAAAGAGCTCCCTTGCTGCTTGCTGAGCTTTGTTACTAGTAAACTAGGTGTTGACCAACTGTAATTTTAGTACTTAAAGACAGTATAAGGGATGGGTTTGGTCCATTGTTCATATACTCATGCCAGCAATGTCTTGGACATGATTTCAAGTTTCGATTGAAACAGTCTATTGCTCTACCTGATGAGGCTTTGTCTAATGCAACTCCTTCCACATAGCAATATATTTACCACAGAAGTGGAGTTGTGGCCCTGGTACTGGGGAGCTTTACCAAAGGGAACTTTTAAGATACTTCTACTCCTTGTTACTGGAATTCCGTGGCTTTAATTATTGTGAACTTGGTAGTCGGTTGGATGTTGTAACAGATTCTAATAATCTAATTTATTGGACATAGGCGAAGATCTTCCACTATGGTTCTATAAGCTTAATCACTGAACCTTGCAAGTCGGCTCATATTGCTGCTACGAAAGCCGCAAAAGAGGCTGGCGTGCTTCTGTCTTATGACCCGAACCTTAGGCTTCCATTGTGGCCATCAGCAGAAAGTGCCAGGGAGGGAATCCTTAGTATTTGGGACACTGCTGACGTTATCAAGGTTAGAACTGAGCTCTGCACCAGGTCATCAAAGGCAACAATTAATTGGAACATGAACTCTGATTCTGTTATTTGTGACTGCAGATAAGCGAAGAAGAAATTTCTTTTCTGACACAAGGAGATGATCCCTATGACGACAATGTTGTCCGCAAGCTGTACCATCCTAATCTCAAGGTATTGCTTGTAACTGAGGGTCCAGAGGGCTGCAGATACTATACAAAGGTATGAAATATCAGTTTTTTCTTTGTGATAATTATCGCACCATGGAGCTCTGGTCGGGGTTTATTGACTTCTACCCTCACCGAGGTCTCAGATTCGTCTTCCTTATTGTTTGCATTTCTGTGGTTTTTCTAATCATCTCCATGTTGTGCTGATATTTTTTGAAGTTTCAAATGCATAACACTATTTTCTGATGTAATCTTTCCTATTTTTGTAAACTCTTTACTTATTATTGCTTTTACAGGAGTTCAATGGGAGAGTGAAGGGTCTCAAAGTGGAAGCTGTGGACACAACTGGAGCTGGTGATGCTTTTGTTGCCGGAATTTTGTCCCAGCTAGCAACGGATACCACTTTACTTCAGGTACTGCTTGCATTTCATGACAATACCTGCTTGATTTTGCTGCTTTTGCCCCTCTGCCCCGACCCTTTTTGTAAACAAACTTGTCGTATGAAAAGCTCAAGCTCTGGATTGGACACATTTTTATCTCGACATCTTCTCCATATCACATGAATAATTTTCAAAGTTGACAAATGTTGGAATAATTCTCTATCTTGCAGGATGAAAAACGACTAAGGGATGCGCTGTATTTTGCGAACGCCTGTGGTGCATTGACAGTAACAGAGCGAGGCGCCATTCCAGCCTTACCAACTAAAGAAGCGGTACTCAACGCATTGCTGAAACCCGTAGCTTAGCCTTCTGTATCATTATCATCGCCTTTGTGCTTCAAGGGAACCCCTTTTCCTACTCAATTTTCCTTCATAAAATTCTCTTCCCCCGAGCTGAGTCCCAAGAGAATGTGTATTATGCCATCTCCACTGTACCATTTCACACGTTCGAAGCTACTGGCTGTATAATTCCTGTATAGTCTTTGAGTTAGACCGAGTTGTTGTTGTATTAGTCGGCAGGTAGACCCATTGGTCGACCTCCATTTCAGGTCAATTAGCTTGAGCAATAAGGCCTGTTTAATGCTATGAATGAATCTGCAGTGAGTGTTCTCTGATCAATAGTCCCTTCTTTATTCATATCAAGTTATGTGTTTCGATGTACTCCTCGCCCTGTTTGTCTGCAGGCACAGAAGGGCATGGGACGTGTTATGTTAGATGTGCAGTCTGATCCATCTAATACTTGATGAGCATGATCTATGAGTACTACTCCATATGCCAAAGAATGTAGTTCTATGCTTTGTCAATTGTCGTGGTTGTGGTTTTATTCAGATAAACGAAATTCCCAATATACAATCATCACACCAAATATGGAGTTGCCTCATTTAGAACTTCATCCTTTTGGTGATCCGCTTCTCAAGCTGATCTCAAGAAGTTCTTCGATCTCTTTATAAACCCAATGCTAAATACGCAGAAGAAAATCATTTGAAACCTTTCAAATCTATTGGTGTTTCAATCACGATTACAAGGAGATGGCTGCTGAGGACACACCGCAGGACGTGGCTGATCGTGAGAGGATCTTCAAGCGCTTTGATGCCAATGGCGATGGGAAGATATCATCCACAGAGCTAGGAGACGCCCTCAAGGGTCTTGGTTCTGTGACACCTGATGAAGTTCAAAGAATGATGGTGGAGATCGATACTGATGGCGATGGGTTCATCTCCTTTGAAGAGTTCACAGCTTTTGCTCAAGCTAATCGCGGTTTGATCAGGGATGTCGCTAAGATCTTCTAGTTGTTTCTAAGAATACAGGTACTACAAGCTCATAAATGTGATCTTACATCGCACAAGGATTGTATTTGTTGCTCTGTTTAATTTGTCATGGTTACATGTATTCTAATTTCAATTCTTTAAAAGAGATCGATTCTTGCCCATCAAGATGATGGTTGCTGCATAAATCTTGTTGACGGAGTTTCCCGGGACTTTTTGAGAATTCATTGACACAAAGAAGTACATTAAGTAGCTACGTAAACTAATCTCTAAGTGAGATTTGTTACATGATGGCTTACACTTCCAACCTCCGTGTTCTTGCGTCATTCCAATCAAGAACACTTTACAAAACACCACCTATGTATACCATACTTACGCATACATTCACTCAGATTTTGGATCAATTAGAAACCACGCGATGAGCCAAAAAAAAAGCAAAGATGGCAGCAGCATTGCGTTAGAACCGCTGAAAAAAAGCACCCTCAAACAAAAAAAGAAACAAGGGAGCTCGACTGAATTTGTCATCATCATCAATCATATAAATAATCATAATCTTCAAAATCCGAAACTCCAAGCATGGCCACAGAAAAGTGGTTCCTTAGTTCGCTCTCATTTCGCTTTGCAAGTGAATAACAGCTTCCCACATGTCTGGAAGAATCCATCTTCCTATTAAGCGGACAACTGAGTTCTTCGCCCCTCAGAATGGTAACAACTTCATCAATGCCCGGCCTGAAAGACTCTTCACTCTTCACGCAAGCAGCTGCTGCTCGAGCAATACGAGCTATCTGTGCTGTGCTTTTAGGGGTGTGCTTAGCTCTTGGGTCAAGCAAAATGTGAACAGCTGCACCTCCTCGGTCCAATAGAGGCTTGGCCTGAAAACAACAAAAGATTCATGCCACCAAGAAACTGATAATGGAAACCACGTAGAGCAGGAGAACATTAATTTTACTGAACAGGTGCTTGCATTTAGCAGATTAGCTAAGCTTAATTCGGACCTAGGAAGTATTAATGCGTGCATAGGCTTGTCGTGGCTCTACTAGAAACAGTAAGCAACCAGTGAGTTTCAGCAACCTAACTTCTACTTTTTCATGCTTTGGCAAGATTTATAGGAAGCCGTTAGCTGCTATAATACAAAAGATGCGAATCTGTGCTACCCTACTGTCCTGAGTCTTGATGGTCCATCCTTACAATAAGAGCAATAACCAAATTACATAGATGCCCACTTAGTTGCATAATTTCGAGCCACACTATTATTATGGACACAATGTAAAGCTAATCGATCCTCTTGCCACGACAATAATCTATATATCATGAGTCATGAGCCTCTCCCGAGTCTTCCTTCCATTGTATCTTTTCCAAGTCCAAATGGAAACAATGAGGTCACGCTTCAAATCTCGTATTGTTTATTGCTTTTGCTAATGTTAATAGCGGCTGCTAAATTGGTCTGACATGATCTTATTCCCATCTTCTTTGGGAGTGAGCTATTTGCTAGATCACTAGGAGATAGAACTTACACATCCCAAATTGTATCCTTACTAGATCACTAGGAGTCATATCTTGTGCCTGAAACACATTAAACTAAATGCTAAGTTCTCTTCCCCAAAAGTTTTAGTTGCCTGACACCATTACGATGGTTGGTCAGATTGGTTGCTGGATCGCCGAATCAACCGCACGTTCATGGCCGTTTGGTGTCGCCTTAATGACCATGATGCTTTAAGGACCACTAAAAGTTTCAAAGATGGTAAGGACCATATATTAGGATCTTCTGATGCGGATTGCCACCTAAATAAGTAACAATAAGGACCACTCAAAACCCAAAAGATATTAACGACCATGCAACATGATTTCAGATGTGCTTGCTAGCTAAAAAAGCAACAGAACAATGTTACCAATAACATACCCATTGGACCAAATTCTCTTCTCCTGGAGGCCTTTTTGCTTCAATGGGTTTTCTTCCTGTTAGGAGTTCCAAGAGGACCACGCCGAACGCATAGACATCGGTTTTATCGGATACTTTTCCGTTCTGAAAGTACTCCGGAGCTAAATAGCTGCATGTTTAAGCACGAATCAGTGGATGCACGAGAATGGATTGTCATTGTAAGCATGTGTTCGGTTGAAAATATCTCGAGAAGACATACCCAAATGTTCCTTTGACAGTTTTGCATAGGAAAGGGACTGAAGGTGCTGGAGTCCATGTAGCTAATCCGAAATCACATAACTGCATTCATAAAATGAGTAATCATCAAGCTGAAAAAACACCTAGAGTAATCGAATTTCAGTGACAACGGTCCTTGCTAGAAAACACTGATCAAGTATTTGCGGAAAACTATATCGAACATGAACAGAGTCCGTTCTCAAAAGAGATCGACGAATATAACAACCCGAGAAGAAAACTCAACAGCATAATGAAATTCCATTATTCCAATGCGAGTAATCTACCCCGAAAGGCAAAGCATTTGCGCACCTTGGGCCTTCTCTTGGAAGACAATAAAATGTTTGAGGGCTTTATGTCTCTATGGACAATGCATCGTTCAGTTCCATGGTGTAAATAAGCAATAGCCTCCGCAACTCCAATCGCAACCTTATACCTAAGAGACCATGGGAGTGCCGCGAATCCCTTTGCTCCTCTCTTCTTATCTGCAAAAGGGTATCCTATAATCAATCAAAATTCACATAAAACAAATCAATCATCTTATCATTTGATACTGAACTTTGTATACCGTGCAAATGATGCTCCAAGCTTCCACTTGAGACATACTTGTAAACCAAGAACAAGCCATCATCTGGATCAATACAAAATCCCAACAGAGGGACAACATTAGGGTGCTCAAGCGAACTCGCAATCATCAACTCCCTGCAAAATGCCTTTGAAGCCTCCTTGTCTTCCTTGTCCAGCCGCTTAATCGCGACGGCAGTTCTTAAAAACCCGACCCGACCTCTAAACACATAACTCAGTCCACCTCTTCCCAATACTCTCCCTATCCAATTCACATCCAATCATCACAAACAACCAAATTCAAAACCATGATACAAAACCAAATCTCACCTGATTTTCCACCCAAAAAAAAAAAAAAAACTCCTCACATGAAAATAGGTCATACCTTGAGAGAAATTCCTGGTAGCCAAGACAATCTCATCATAGCTAAATCTAATCAATGTATTGGCAACAGGAGAAATGCTCCTCTCAAGGGAAGCCATCCGACGACATTTCAGCTCCCGAGAGCGCGAATCCATCAAATTGTTATCCAAATTCACCATCAAGACGGTAGTAGAAGGAGCACAACTAATGTTGAGTGAATCAAGTTCAACTTGAGAACACAAACTGAACCTAAATGAGGAATGAACTGAGTTGGGTTCACCATTGTCTCCACCATAGCCACCAGATTCTGCAAGCAACCAAGTTTTGTTCTCCAAATCATTTCTCAATCCTCTCTCATCATCATCACCATTACAATCTTCATCACCTTTTTTGAACACAAATGGCATAAAACAAGAAACCCCAAAATCCCAAATCAACTTCTTCAATTTCATCTTCACTTTATGCTGATTCTGATCACCATTATGATCAAAATCAAGTGAAAATTCCCCACTTTTTGATCTGGGTGTCTCTGAAATGTGCTCCCTAGGGTTTGTGAACTCGCATTGAGAAAAACCCATCTCAGAACACACCTCAAACAACCGAAGACACAATACCCAGAACCAAAATGGCAATTTGAGGTACAAAAGATGCAAATTTTGAGCAGATTTGCTTGATTGAGAATATACTGATTTCTCACCCAAAATGCTTAAAAAATGAGAATGAGAGAAATTTTCCTATTGGGTATGTGATTCCATTGAAATGGCCAAAAGGGTATGTGATTCCATTGAAATGGCCTAAAGGGTATGTGTTGAAGCCATAAAATCTTGGGAGGAAATGATGAGGGGGAAGGTGAAAGTATCAAATGCTGGAATTGAGTGCTTGTTGCACATAATGGTCCCAAGATTGAGTAAGCAAATGGGTGAGCAAATCGTGAGAGAATTTATGCTTACAAGATATTGGAGATTGAGATTTTGAAAGGAAAGTTGGTGTTTTTGAGGAGATTCTTGGAGAGTGAAAGGTGGCGAGGGCAAATTGGAGCAATAGAAAAAGTGTGGCCGTTCAATGCCAAAACTATTCGAGTGCTAATTTGTGCCAAAACCATCATCGAATGGTTTCGAGAAATGAATTTTATGTAAAACAAATCCTTAATTCGATTTATATATTATTTTTATAATTTATTTTATATATTTATAAAATTTTATTGATGATTATATAAATCAGCTTTAATCATATTAGTAGTAAGAATTTCTAAAATAACATTACATATTTATAATAAATTTTTAGATTATATTATATTGTGGGAAAAATAAAATATCAATATATAATAAATAAATTTAATTTATGAGCACATATATGTAAGACATTAAACATACGAATAATCAAATTTTGATATGAAAAATGACTAAATTTATTTTATATATATAAATAGATGGATAACCATTCATTATCCATCAACTTAAACTTTTAAAATCTTATATGAAAGTTCCGAAAAATGAATTTTATCTAATCGTGAATCATTCATCATCCACCAATTCAAACTTTCCAAATTCAGGATGACCAATTTTATAACGGTTTAATTGACAAAGATACAATTTCAGTTATGTTTTATTATCCATTTCAATTTAACCGTTCATAGGTATAAATCTACAATGCACCGACATATGATATACATGTTATAAAATCATTGGTTATCGTTCACGAAAATTATCGGATATTAAAATATAAATGAAATTTTCATTGAATATTTTTATCCAAATTTATCTTTTTATATAGAGTTCAAATTGAGTTATCAGTTACCTTATTAGCACTTGAAAAAGTTTTACCTGAGTTCTGCTTTACGTCAAAACATGATTAGATATCCTTTCTCGCAATGAAACCTCTTAATATACCTATGGATTAGTGTTACGACAAGCATTGCAATTGTCCTGCCCCGATGAAATATATACTCCTATTGAAATACATTCCACATCGGTTCGAGTCTCGAGATGGACCCTCCTACGTCAAATGAACAGTGTTTTGTAATGTAAGAATATTGTACCAAGTCCTATGGTATTCGAATCCTCATACAGTAGTCATACTAGGTAGATGGAGGTAGAGAAATGGGATCACGGACATCTCCACTGATAATGATCACTTGTTTACCAAGATATTTAAGAATTCATGGACTATGAGTTTAGGTGGGTTAGCCAACCATATAAACCAATGTAATCCTTATATTGGTGAGTCACACATGTAGTAGATGCGGTTAAAAGGATATTTTGGACATCAGCGTCAAGCTTCGGAAGAAATTTCTTTGTTTGAAAAACAGGGCTTACCGTGATTAACTTCACGTCATTCTACGATTTGATGAAAAATTTCAACCTTAGGATTCGCGTATTTGTTTCCAATGTGTTTGTGTCACATCCCAAAATATGATCGGCATGTGAACTAATCCATGGATGAAATAAAATCCACCTAATTGTCATGAAAATAAATCTGAAATCTCAAATGATACATGAATCAAATTCTACAATGTCACGAAACGAGATAATCTAAACAAACAAAACAAAAAATCCAACTACGGAAACAATCAAATCTGAAAGGAAATATAAATTTTATTTTCTCGATCTCCTAAACCCGTGGAAGAATCTTTAGACGATGCATGCCAAAAGTCCAATAAGGTTCAAGGTCGAACATCCACGACGTCAAACTACACCTTTGTATCTGAAAAAAAGAATTAAACGGATAAAACCGTCAACTTCAGTGCTGAGTGAGAATTTAGCACACAGATCAAATGACATACAAAGAAAGAAAAGATACTGATTGTAAATAGCAATGAAAAATGATAGATGATATAAGAAGACAATGACAGTTAAGAGTATACGAGGACTTATAACAGACAGATAATATAGATATAAGCTATAAGAGAAAATAAAGTATACTCTCCAAATCCACGACTAAAAATAATACTCCCTCCCTCCCAATTTCGTTGCAACGTTTGCCTACATAAACCATAAAGTTGACGACATTATAAATGATCCGTGGAATGATCAAACGATATTTTTTATAAATTCACTATGAAATATCAAAAGTAACTATAATCCCGAATCAAAATAAAATTCATATTATATCGTTACTAATAAAAAAATAACGCATCGAAATACGTAATGAATAGTACAGTTATTGCGTAACGTTTCAATTAAATTGGGATAAAGGGAGTACAAACCATCTACCAATACATGCAATAATAGAATACAAATTGATAATTGAAAGATAGGGATGTCGGATACTAAATTGCATATTTAGTAAAACTAGATGTACTCAAATAGTCTTATGGGATCATCAGATAAATCTCGTTCTGGGGGCATAGATGCTCAACTTTGAACCTCATAGGAGTTTTGAAATGCATTGTCTAAAGATTCTTCTTTGGGTTTAGGAGATCGAGAAAATAAAATCTATGTTCCTTTTAGACTATTTGATTATTTTCGCACTTGGATTTTATGTTTAGTTGATCTAGATTTTCTCTTTTCGTGGCATTGTGGAATTTGATCTATGCATCATTTGGGATTTCAGATTTCTTTTCATGACATTTGTGGTTGAATCAATTATTGGTTTTGAGGTTGCTTATTTTAAAGGCTTACGTGGACTTTATTTCATCAATGGGTTACTTCATGTGCCGGTCATACTCTTTTGGGTTTGGGGTGTGACAAAGGTGATATTAGAGTGACTCTGCGACCGTGAGCTGAATTTGTGGACAAGGATTCGGGTCAACCGTCTATCAGGGAAGGTTCTGGGGTTGTGTGTCGTGCTTGAAGTCGTAACGAGGACGTTACGTTCTTGAAATTGGGGTGTATGTAATACCCCAAGAAAAAGATTAAATGGTTTGATAGTAGAACATATACGAATAAGGCGTATCTTTTGTTTCGACAGCCTATCACTTTAGAACTACGCAGTTAAACGTGCTTGACGTGAATTATTACTGGGATGGGTGACGGACTACTGTTGATCTATGAGGCAAGTTCTGAGCAAGGAAAACGATTCTTGGCTATGACCCCATAATGAGATAAGATTGATCGAGACGTTACAATTTCTTTTTTATCAGTAGCTCTAGGACTTTTAGCTAAACTTTCATAGCAATACATCGAGTTCAAAACATATCTTACGTATTTTATACCTAAATAGTATCCTTGATACTGGATAAATTGAGTCGAGTTATTCTTGTGTTCCTTTTCATCAGATTAGCGAATGGCTAGAACAAGGCCGACTTGGATGTCGATTAGAACACAAGTAATCTTTGATTAGTCCTGATCAAACGTGTGATTATCCTAATTCTTTGCTCTATAGGCAACGAATTGATCTACCACCAAATAACATGAGATTACAGTTTTCTAATATTAATTGCAACCTACTTGTAGGCATGACCTGAAATATTTATCCAATCAATTTGTAATTGTCAAGGAGTCTAACGTTGGATATTTTAGCTCAAATGTATTCAGTTATGCGACTGGTCTAATTCTGATGAGACTTGACACATCAATTTTACCTTGCGATCTAGTTGTAGTTTTTATCTCCAACAAACCGTTGGTCCAAGTGATCAGGAGATTGGTTCTCCTTAAACAGATCTCAACTCTTGAGTTCGTAATTTATGACTGTTAAAAACATGTGTTTGTCTGGTCGTGTAGCTTTCTCTGGTTGATCCGGACATGAACATTTCATCAAAAAATATCAGTCCTGGTTCCTAAATATTAGAAAAAGCAACGAAGATGATTTCTTCAATTGGATTAGAGTTTCTCCGTGAAAAGGTATGATAATATTACAACTAGTTAGGATGGATGCTCACGGCGACTCGATTGAAAATCGATGAATATAATCCGATTCCAACTTCAATTGAAAAGGATCTTTAATAGTTAAACCGTTATTAAAATGTCTAATACTATCATGAAGTATGGCTTATCTCATCGCCCTCGGGATGCTTGGATTAGCTCCATGCAATTATTGACGCATACCATAGTATCGAAATGTAAATAAAAACATTTTTGGCTAATCCTGAAGTGGATGAAACGTAATTCGCTTATGTACGAGTCCACGGTGTATGTTCCTATCCTATAGCTAGTAGAGGTAAAAAAATCTTTATATTTCAAGAAACATGTATGATGATATGTGGCTTGATTTGGCATGACTTGTCATATGCTACATTCTACGTATTAGGTATGTTGGTTAATGGTCTAAGAAACTGGGCAGGCAAACATTAAATGTGAGCAATGGATGAATTGCAGGAAATTTATGCGAGACAAGATACATATCTTATGAGATTGTGAATCCATTAAACATGATATATATGCTAATTAATATGATTTGGTGACCGTGATTAAGGAGCTGAACAACCTCAATTATGGGCCTCTAGCTGCCGACGAGCATTTAGATGAGAAACATAATGCACAAATTATACGAAAAAAAAAAAAACATTTGTAAAAAGTGATGAGGGAAATTTTTGATAGGTATCCCCATATAATTTTAATTACACAAAAATATTTTACTATTATTTTATTTTCATTAGGAACCCTATAATCAATTAGGAGATCCTTTCCTCAAATATAAATATTCAATCCAAAATTTAATTTCTTAAAATCAAATATTTTTAAATCCAATGACGACAACGACGAACCCACGATCGACTGATGACGAGAACGATGAACTGACGACGGCGACGAACTGATGATAACAATGAACTATATGAGGACAAATTGACAACAAAGATGACCGAACGACTTACGAGGACGACGAACTAAAGACAAGGAAGATGACAGACGACGAACCCATTTGTGCTTTGATCGAAAAGAATTAGAATGATAAAAGATTCTTTTTATCGAAGTTGATGAATAATCGTTTGATGGAGAATAATTAAGGAAGAAGAGAATGTTTGAAGAAGAAGAAGAAGAAAAAGATTGAATACCATTTCGAATAGATTATGTTAGTAAACTTTCCAAAACGCGTGATTCACTTTCAAAACAAAAAAGAAAGGAATAAAATCAAATTTTCATAAATCAAACCAAAATGATACGTTTTTTTTTAAATCTTAAAAAGATAATAAAAGGTACTTTAGAGGACAAAAAAGAGGAGTGCGGTACTTCATAGTAATTAACTTGGTTAGGTGGTGCTACTAGGTAATTTTTCCAAAGTGATAATACTGACATCTTATTGATCCGAGTATCACTACAAAACTAAACAGTACAGGCGACTAAGATTTTAAGTCGCTAAATTGTGAAAATTAGTCGCCAAAACCAAAGGGCGACTAAATAGCGACTAAAAAACATTCTCGCGAAACCCTTCCTCGCTAATTGATATTGGCGACCAATGTTAATATTTAGTCGCTAAGTTTGACGACTAACAAATCTTTTAATCCTAAGTTTGGCGACTAACAATGGCGACTAACAAAGTATTTAGTCGCTAAATTTAGCGACTATTATGATATGTTAGTCGCCATTTTGGCTTCACCTAATAATTCAATTCTTGCGACCATTTATATTTTTAGTCGCCATTTTTATGACTAAACAGGTATATTGGTCGCTAACTTAACGACTAATTAGCTAAAATTGGTCTTCAAATTTAGCGACTAAAAAAACTTTAGTCGTCAATTTTGTATCTCAAATCGCCTAATGCACTGTTTTTTTGCGTTCTAACCCTGCTTTTACACACATCCGACCGGGACAGAGGAGAGGTATTAAATCTAACACATTTCCATTGTCGAGTCCAATATCCAAACATTGCTAACACTTATAATGTCTCAAATCCAAATCATAAAGTGCTCTCTTTTTGGAATAATTAGGGTTGTTGTGGTTACCTGTGAAGCTGGAACAATGGCCAACTCTGCTGTTGAAGTGACCGGTGATGCTGGCTCTACTGAGCTTGTTTGCTCGGCTTTCTCTGTTATAGTGGCCAGAATCTGAAGTCTTATTGTCCTAGTAGCTCTATTTTCTTCTGTTCTAATGGTCAAGGCCCTTCTCCTTGTCATAGGTGTGGATATTAGTGGTTGTTCAAGGATTTCCACAAACTCTTTTGTTGTGGTGGTTTTTGTGCTGCTTTGAATTCCTTAAGTGCCATCTTCAATTTGTTAAGGAGGTGTGGGTGACACTTCTTCTTTCTAACTATCTCTACAGCCATCGTGGGCATTTTTTTTAAAAGGTTCTGCATGATAATTGGTACTCTTATAGGTTCATTCTTCATGTTTTCAGCATCTTTCTTACTAATGTCAGTGACCTCATCAATAACCTTTTTTCCTGACACTGATGTTGTACTTGAGTTGTTCTATCTGTTTAGTTCTCATTTCGACAATCAGAGGGTCATCAATTTCACTGAACGGTACTCCTTGTAGTTCTTCAAGCTCTTGTTCATTTTCTTACAATCCCCCTCGTGCCCTTTCTGATTTCCTCTCCTTTGACTAGTCAGGACACGAGGGTTACATTCAATTATTCTAGCAGATTTATCAGTAGAGTCTCATATAGCACTGGTGTTACATCCTGCAGCAGTCCTGCTTCCTCCACTTTTGATCTTCCTTCAGAAGTATGTAGATAAGCCTCTAATGCTGAGATCCAGTTCTTAAATCCTTCAAAAAAAGAAAAAAAAAAAGAAAAAAAAGATCGAATTCCTTTGATTTCTCATCATCTAAGTTTGGTGTTGGCTCAAAAGTGTCTTCACTCTTACTTGTTGCCTTCTTGGAGAGTTTGCTGGTGAATTTTGTTCTCTTGGGCTTGTTCTTGTGTGGAAAGAAATGTCTTGGGAGAATTTCTTCCCCAAAGGATGATTACAAGGGCACTCTCTTTTCAGTGACAAGTGCACCATATTGGCTTCATTGCTGCAAGGGGATATTTGTGACTGGTGCAGGTTGCTTAGAAATAATAAATTTCCTTTCCCTTGTCGGTCTTGCCAGTATAGCCACAGGAGGTTGGATGGTAGAGTGGATGATGATTTCTTGTGGAGTCATCATCTCTATTATGTTGTCTTGCTGAGCAACCTTTATCAGATTATTTTGCTGCTCATTCTATGGATGCTTTGTTGTTATTTCATCCAATTGTCCTACTGTAATAATATCTGTTTGATTCTATTCTGATTGAATCTCCTCTCTTCTGGTGTTGGTGGAGGAGAGAATCCCCTTTGATCTTGAATCAAGAAATCATCTGGTTCACCTCGAGTTATCAGCATGCTCTATTGTACTTCCTCTGTCTTTTTACTATGTTGTTCTATCAGAGTCTGCTCTATTGGTACCACTGCCATCTGATCTGTTATGCTCTTTGCTGTAGCTTTATCAGTCTGTTCGGGTGTGATTTCCTTTGAGAGAGGTTGCTCTGCTGCTTCTAATCTGACTTCTCTTGGAGTATCAATCTATACTGATTCCCTTGTTGATAAGGTGGCTTCATGTGAGGATGTTACTTGATCTGCTTATGTAGGTGACTCTACTAGTGGTGGAGTTGATTCTTTTCTTCTTGGCCTCTTTACTGGTTCTTTCCTTGCCTTCTTTCCTATAGGTTTTGTTACCATTCTTTTTGAAGGGGCCTTATTTGCCTCCTTTGGTGATGACTTCCCTTTTTACTTCTTCTCGAATGCAATTAGGGCTTTTCTCATGAGCTTAAGAATTAAAACTTTTATTCCCTTGTTTGCATTGATAGCCACTCCTTTCTTAGGGCTGATCTTAAGCTTTTTCTTGATGAGGAGACCTATAAGTTTGCCAAAAGCATAAGTCTTTTTCTCTTTCAACCTTTATGCAAATAGGTTGAATTCTAGTTTACTACAGCTTAGTTATCACCAAGCACTAGACCACTCATCATCTTATGTTGATCTTGGTTGACGTGATCCTTCGATCCTTCTATTATCAGAAGGCACTTCTTGAGTACATCTGTCAGATATTCATACTTCTCGTGGAAATATTTCTTGGGTAATTGCCTTTTCTCTGGTATGTATCTCATCATCTTCTCCATGTCTTCCTCGATCCTTTCAGTAAACAATTCATCCAATAGAATTCCATCATAATTTATTTTGAAGAAAACTGCAAAATCTTTGATGGTCTATATCGTCGCTTCTCCTCGTATAACCGTTATGGTCTTCTGGCCATCCTTACTGACTTTTATTGAATCCCACAATTCCTTGGCCTCAGTAACTAGTATCCTTGTCTCTTCTCCCAACAATACGTGCAAACTTGCATCAATAAAAAGTTGGGTAATCTCTTTGATCCTCTCAGAATTGTTAATCACCTCGTAGAGCAGCAAGATGTTTCTAGTCTAGATCTTAGAGATTTTTGATCCCTTTTCTGCCATTTGGTTAGATGCAAATTGAAATAAACCAAAGTAAATTATACTCTAAAGCACAAGTAGAAAGCAAAATATAAGCAAGTAACTACTATGCTATAATAGCGTGACTCAGAGATTCTTCTCTGTATGCTTGAGAGCTAGAGTTTGTCATCAAAGTGAGTGAGAGAGAAATTTTGATAGATTTTGGGATAAGAGTGATCGTAAAGTATGAAAAATTTACCAAGGCATGAGTATTTATAGGTAAATAAAGTAAATGACACGCGTAGAGATCACAACGGCTATAAATTTCTCAAAATACAATTGTAACCGTTGGGATTTGAAAAGACAGTTTTGGCAAGTCATTAACAGAGCTCATCAGTAGAGTACTACCTTATTGTGCTGTGTTATCCTGTAGAGTGACTATGTGTTACTCTGCTGTACTCTATAATTCATGCTCTATCATCCCTAGTTCTCCTCTGAAATGAACAAACTTTCTCTCATTAAGGGGTTTTGTGAAAATGTCAACCATTTGCTTATCTGTAGAGATAAATTCAAGTGTGATAATTTTTCTTTCGACTGTGATTCTTGATAAAGTGATATCTGATGTTTATGTGCTTTGTTCTTGAGTGAAACACTGGTTATTTGAGATGGCAATTGCTAATGTATTAACATAGTAAACTGGTGTACTAGAGATTTGCATGACATAGTCAAGAAGTTGTGATCTCATCCACAGAATCTGTGCTACACAACTTCCAGTTGCCACGTATTCAGTTTCAGTAGTGGAAGTTGACATGGTAGTTTGCTTCTTAGTAAACCATGAAATCAGTCTATCTCCCAAAAATTGGCATGAACCACTTGTACTTTTCTTGTCTACAGTACATCCAGCAAAATCAGCATCAGAAAAACCACCAAGATTTAGGTCTGAATCCCTTGGGTATCATAATCCCATATTAGAGGTACCCTTGAGATATCTAAGAATTGTTTTCATAGCAGAATAATGTGATTCCTTCGGGTCAGACTGAAATCTTGCACATACACACAGAACATAGTCTACTGGCTGTAATGTACAAGAGAGATCCTATGATGCCTCTATACAAAGTTGTACTTATTGACTTTCCTTTTTCATCCTTTTCGAACTTGACAAAGGTGCTCATGGGTGTTCTCATTGTGCTGGCTTTTTCTAATCCAAATTTCTTAATCATATTGCTCAAGTACTTAGATTGATTCAGAAAGATTCCTTTGGTGCTATGTTGAACCTGTAATCGCAGAAAGTACTAGAGTTCTCCTATGAGACTCATTTGAACTTGGACTTCATTAGACTTGCAAACTCATTATAGAGTATATTATCGGTAGAGCCGAAAATCATATCATTTACAGAAATTTGTACCAGCAGAAAATCTTTGTTGGTTCTCGTGAGAAACAATGCGTATCTACTTTTCCTCTCGTAAAGCCATTTTATAGCAGATAGGTAGATAAGGTCTCATACCAAGCGCTAGGTACCTATTCAGACCTTATCTACCTAGCGCTTGGTATGAGACCTTATCTACCAAGAGGAAGTATATATTGAGCAACCCATAGGATTTGAAGATCATGAGTTTCCAGATCTATCCCAAAGTCCACTTGGCTTTCTTCTGCCTGTTGTTCTGTTGATTCTGACTCTGTCGCATTTCTTTCCTATGTTGCACGATCACTTTTCTTAGGAGGCTTCTTGTTGTCACCATCATTAAGACAATATACAATTTCCTCACCAAAGATGTTTGCATCCCTGGATACAGAATATTTCTCATCAAATGTGACATGTACAGTCTCTTCGAGAACATCAAATCTTTTATTTTATACTATATATGTCTTACTTTCTGTAGAGTATCCCAAGAATATTCCTTCGTCAGCTTTTGACTCAAACTTGGCCAGATGTCTTTTGTCATTGTTGTGAATAAAACAGTTGCACCCAAACACAGAAAAATATCCTATGTTAGGCATCCTACCTTTCCAGATCTCATAGGGAGTCTTTTTATGTACTTTTTGTATTAGACATCTATTTGGCACATAGCATGCAACGTTTACAAGTTTAGCCCAGTACTACAAGCCTAGATTTGCATCTGACTGCATAGTTCTTGTAGTCTTAATTAGGGTTGTATTCTTTCTTTTCGCGTTCTGTTTTGCTGTGGTGTTCTAAGGGTTGAGAAGTTGTGTGCTATGTCATTGTCGTCACAGTATGAATCCAAGTCAAAATGATCAAATTTTGTTCCATGGTTAATTTTATGACCATAACTTCTTTTCCTTTTTCATTTTTCACTTGCTTGAGATACTTGGTAAGAATCCCATAAGTATCTTTCTTGTTGTGAAAAAAGAACATCCAGGTGTACATTATGAAGTCATCAATGACAACCTGAGTATACCTTTTTCTTTCAATACTCTCAGTTGACATAGGCCCAAATAGATCCATATGTAAAATTTCTAATGGCCTTGTGGTTTTAACAGCATCAACAGTCATGAAACTTGTCTTTGTTTACTTCTCATGTTGCTGACATGGCTCACATAGCCAATCCTTGGAAAACTGGATCTCAGGTAAACCTTTAACAGATTTTGTAGAGCATAAATCATTCATAGTTTCAAAATTTAACTGTGCCAATCTTCTATGCTACCACTACAAAAATTCTTCGTTTTAGCTACGGAATTTTTCCGTCGCTAAAACGAAAACATCCGTCGTTAATGTATTTTAGCGACGGATTAGCGACGGAAACAGCCTGTCGCTAAAAACCTCGTCGCTAAATTATGTTTTTAGCGATGGATCCGTCTCTAAAACATAATTTAGCGACGGATCCGT
>JAOVYX010013682.1:0-32222 GCA_035668315.1 Drosera spatulata
CATCTTTAACATGACATCATTTATAGGATTAATCTGTATTAACCCTAACCTTTATCCATTATCGTATGTCAAACCTTATAAACCAAACACTTGTCTTTATCACAATCATATAACGTACAGGGTTAACGAAGAAAAACCTACCCAAACCCTAGCATTATGACTATCAGGGTTAGGTTACCATGAAATGCGATAAGCTACAAGTGCTACCATACAATCATACAATAACACGAAAATACAAACATAACACAGCGCACAAGGCAAAACTACCCATTACGCGTTAATATATAACTAGTATATTAACATGTATCGCCATCCAAACCAGGAATCTAAACATTACCTTATATGTGAGTCTCGGGTTGTTTACTTTATACCAAAGGAAAAACAGTTTACGTCTCAATTCCTGCATAGTATAAATACGTTAAGTTCGTTACTATATACTTCTTTCATATATTTCGTTATTTCTAGGTATTCATGTGTATTATGCGTCCATAAATACGTCTATTACGTCATTATGTATTCTTACGTATATTCCGTTATATCCACATATTTAAGTATATCGCACAAATACGTAAACTGCTAAGTACTTTTATTAAACTTTGTCTTCTTGACCTTTTAAACAATCAAACGCGTATTTCCCTATGTTTTCTTGTCCAAATACTGTATTTCAGTAGCCATAAAGGGTATACGGCTTGATACGACACATAAATACGTCAAAAAATAATTTCCTGGAGTGACTGTGAGGCGCCGCAGCCGCTACAAGTCTTGTCACGGCCGCGATTGAATTCGGGCAGTGAACTGACAGGTTTTTTTAGATTTTCAGGACTAACTTCGAACGCACATAACTTCTTTGTTTCTTAACCAAATTGAGCGATTCTTGATTCATTGGAAACTTCAAGAAGTTCTCTATAATGTTTTTTTGGACTCATTTACTGAATCAGGCTCTAACTAGGGTAAAAATACGTTTTAAAGTCGAACATCAAAGCTGTCCAGGAACACCTCTGGCTGGTTGGCTAATTTTTGCGTTTTACCCAACCAATTCAACCACAAATGATCTAAAACTTTATGAACATAACATTTACTTACTTCTTGTCTTTTTTTTTTTCAGTTTGGGCTTGTTTGATACATAAAATCTTAGGTTTCCAGGTCTCACGAGTATAACTCATCTTTTGGTTCAAATAACACGTTTCTTTGTCCGTGGCCTGTTTTTCTTGTTATTTTCCTTATTTTTTGATCACATATGATTAGTTAGAGGTTATGAACAGAGAAGGCAAGGCTCGCCCTCTTGTTTAAACGGATTTGAGCTTGTTTTGCTTTCCTTTGACGTGATTAGCTCGACTTCACTCTTCCTTGCTTTCTGGCTCGTGTCCTCCTCTCTCGATCTATTCTCATTCCTCTAATGATGATCCTCTCTGCGTCTTTACCTTCTCTACCACCTTGCTGTGTTACTTGAGCCAAAACAACAATTAAACAATAGAAGGAAACCAAGATAGTGAAGAGAGCAAGAGGAAGAAGAGAGTGAAGTGAAGAGGAGAGTGAGGGAGAGGAAGGTCAAGAGTGAGTGATCCTTGGACAAGAATTGCAGCTGGTTGGATGGCGTTGGTGGTGCCCCATGGTGCGGTGGTTGTCATGGTTGTAGTGGATAGGCGGGAGAGTGGGTGGTGAGTCGAAAGAAAAGAGAGGGAAAAGGTATTATGGGATAATTAAAACAAACATCCCCGTTTCGTTTAATCACAAGATTAATTACTCCCATATCTCTCATAGTCTTCGCTCAAATTTTACCACCACGGTCGAAAAATTATGTTAATAATTAACATACAATTTTTCAACTTTTCCGCGACAAAAGTTATTCCGATTTCGTCGTAAGTTTTAATGTTATGAACATAACGTTACGTCTCAAAACTTTGAAATGAGATTCGTTTCTCTCTTTTAATTAATTATAAATGAAGAAACGCATATTTTGTTACGTTTATTAATTTATGAACTATTATTTGATCATAATTTTTACATTTATTTGATCTCTATTTTCTGGGGCTTTACAACTCTAGAATCAACACACGACTAATAAAAATAGAGAGAAGAAGGTAAGAAAAGAAAAAGAAAATAATCACTTGGATTCTTTGTTCTAGCACTGTACAACTATCAAGCCACTCTGACTTTCACAATTATCATTACAAACATACCAGTGATTCACCCTAATCACGTAAGCACATTTAACACCACGTAACAATATTCGAAATCAACCGTCAATCGACACTCTATACGTTATTAATGCTATTTACTACCATCATACCCATTATGGTATGACAGTCAAGACCTCCATATCAAACAAAGTGAGACAATGACACCGTGACACGACAGGTCCCTAGTTCAAGTCTCACACACTGCTGGGTCAGTAGTTTACTCAAGACTCTGTTACACTTACCATCATATCAATCACACAGAGATGACAGATAATAGATACCCTCAATGTTATAACTATACCCTTGACGAGACTTCTTCAATTTTATCAGTAAACTTTATTCAGATTTAGCAACAGGTACATCCACGAAAGAGGATCAACCAAATCGAAACCCAGGGTCTCATGCAGCGAGATACCGTCATACCAAAACGACCTCACAGGGTCGATGAAAGAATGTTACCACCAAGTCAATGTATAACACAAACGACAGACACAATGCTCTTTGTGTTTCATTCCTCGGACTTATCTCACCAATTATGGACTTACACTTCTCTAACCCATTTACCCTCATTATACCAGTAAACTAGACATAACACATATCGTATATCATCTCATGACGCCACACAGCAAGTGATAGACAACAAGGTACGTCAGACATTTTTTACGTCAATTTCTCAGAAACCATCACATAACTATATACGCCTAAGTATATACTAGCATGCATCATCACAGTTCTAAACATTACAGTCACCATTTTATGTAAGCCACAATTAGTGACTACGAGGAAAGATTCCAATGCAAATTATTATACTCTCGGTATAATAATACGCATCGTCACACACAATAAATCTAAAAGTTATCTTTTACCACAGTTCTTCACATGCACAAGCATAGCATCGTCCTTAAGTGACAACGAGCAGCGTCTCCAACCCGTGTAATATATTTGGATTCATATATTAATATGTTATCTTGTGAATGTTTGTTCACGTTACGGAGTTAAACATATTGGTTCGTACTTCGTGAAAAATCGTCATATTATTATTACTAGGTGATGCTGAGTTTTGTACAAGCTTTTGATACTTATTTTGATTGTCCATGATGATGATTTTATATATTGAACATCATTAGAGGTACTTGTGAATATTTCGAGTTGTTTTCGGGTCAAAATAATTATTCCTGATCCAGAAGGTTCTGAGATGGCATCCTGACCATTGAGGTGGGCGTCTCGACCTCTGGAACAGGCATTCCAGCCTCTGGAACGAGCATCCCGGTCTCTGGAACAGGTGTCCCATATTCTGTCTTACATGACCTTTGGACACATTTAAAGTCTATCACTTATTGTATACAACTTTAAAAATTATTCCATAATATTTTACATAAATTAGACTCCATAAAATTTTCAGTGAATCAAAGTTTATGTCGTAAATCCTTACGGATAATACCATTTTATTCATTATAATTTATATTTTCTGTAAATCAAACAATTTGACTTTTCTCCACTAATCAAATCTTAACTCCTTACAAATAACCCCAAATCATTATTTGTAAACTGTTTTGAAAACTAGACTTCCATATCTTTATAGTGATATAAGGCTTGTGCTCTAACTCTTACTATGTTATTTCAGATCAAGCCACAAAGTCAGCCCATTAATCAGTTTTTTATAGGTTGACATATCCGCACGTTTTGATTTATATCTTAATATTTAAAACTTTGAATCATGATTAATCAACTTCATTATAAACTACACATATGAGGCTTCAACATATATTAAAATCAAAAATTATTTCAGAGCCTATAATTTTCTATAAAATATCTAATCAAGATGATTACATTCTCTTATTAATAATGTAGGATCCTCGTCGCCTTGTCACTTAGTTTCTCCTATTCTCCTCAAACTCTCCTTCTTCTTTTCTCTTGCTTATCTCTTTTTTTTTTTGCATGGTAAGGAATGTTCTTGTGTTTGTGAGAAGTTTTTCAAGGAGAAGTTGTATTTATAGAAAACTAAATTGATTAAAATTGTTAAGTGGAAAATAAGTGGATAATAATCTAATTTAGATGGAGTAAAAATTGACATAAGAAAATAAATGTCAAAATTAGGTTCAGGTCATTTTCATATAAATATGGTATTTTCTTATTAAAATCGTATTTTCCCGTATTTGCATATTATGATTGCATTTTATCCATATTTTGTATTCTTTCACTATTATAAGGTCAAACATGTCTTATAACCCCGTAAAATAAATTATAATGTACAATAAATTATTATTCACGTTAATTATCATAAAATTAAATTTTATAAAAATTTTGAGTCCTTACAAAGTCATAAAACGTAAAGTCAATAAAAAAACTGGTGAGATTTGATTGACAAACATCAAAGTGATTAATACTCCAAGTCTCCATGAAGAAGCAAGAGGTCATATGCTCTTAGACCTATATCATCTAACCACGTGTGGGAAAAAAGAAAAAAAGAAGATGGAAAGCAGAACTATAAATGAGAAGTTGTGCTGCATAAAATTGGTTGTGAGTAGCATGATAAGAACATAAGAGTAGAAATTCCTCTCCAAGAAGAAACCTACAACTTATACAAAGGCTATACATATGTGCTAAGTCATTGTGGCAGTTGAGATTTGACATAAGAAGTGATATAATTTGATTAAGTTGAGGTAGCCTACAACTATGATAAATTATCATATTCTCGGATCATAATTGAAAGTTCATGACAGGGGCTCAAGGAGTATACATGACAGTTCGAATATTATACATGAAGATAGCACTAAAGATGAGCCAATAGATGTTTGAATAAAATATATTGAAGAGAATGTATGGTGAATTCTCTATTTTCTTGGATTACTTGCTATAAGTAATACCAAGTTGATCAAAGTGAATACAAAAGTGTTGAGTCAAGCCTATAATATATAAAAATTAAGTGATAGGTAATTTTAATCTTAGAATACGATAATTTTAATCTTAGAATAAGATAAGGCTGATTCTGAGGAACAAAACAATAAATGGGGATTTTGGATGGGATTTTGCACAATACATGTGGCTCCTCACCATTGGTAGGTGTGATTACTAGGTTATCTCCTGGTGGCCAGCGTGGAAGTCCAAAGGAGTTAATTGGAAGAGGTTTCGAGCCCAATGCTGGGAACACAGATGGCGGGTCATTATGGGTAGAAAATCAAATTGGGGACAGTACAGGTAGCCTGAATCATATTCAAACTCTGAAAAATACACTGGTGGAGAGGGATATCGCACTACAATCTTTAAGGGATCAATTAGAGTCCTTCAAAAAAGACGAGAGTTGAGTTTTCTTGGGGAGATGGATCATATGCTTCAATGTTGAATTCCAATCCCTTGGACAAGAAGCTGCGCCTTTCGTTTGTTCCACCGAGGGTCATCGATGGGGATGTGATTGTCGAACCTCGTGAGGAGACGCTACAAGCTGCACGAGGTCATTGGGGCGATTGTATTGTTGGACAATTTATTGGTAAACCATTGTATTTTAAGGTTGTCAAGGATGTGGCCCGGACGGTATGGGGATCCTGTGGTCTCAAGGAAGTGATAGCGGATGATTCGGGTTTATTTTATTTCCGTATACCGGATGAAAGGCTAGACGGCTCATTATTGATCACGGAGTGTGGCTTATGCATCATCGTCCGTTGGTACTGCAGCAATGGGAACCAAGCGTGACTGTATGCAAAAGGGTCCTTGATCGGATTCCGGTATGGGTGAAGTTCTTTAATCTCCCGTTATCGATGTGGTCTGGTGAAGGTCTCAGTGAAATCGCTTGTGCGGTTGGCAAGCCTTTGTTTGTGGATTCCCTGACGGAGAAGATGATGAAGTTAGGCTTCGCTCGCGTTTGTGTTGAAAGGGAAGCTACACAGCCCTTTATAGAAAACTTTAAGTTGTGTATCGATGGCCAAATGCATGAAATCGGGGCTAAGTATGAACAACGGCCGGCGAGATGCCCAGAGTGCTCTTCGAATAAACACCCGAAAAATTTATGATAATTTATTTTCTCAAATAATGACAAAAAACCTATATATTACTGAACGTCATATTTATATAATGGGATTACAAAATTCGTTTGTAAAAAATCATGATAAAAATATGATAAGGATTCGAAAAATTCCATAAATTTTAGTTTAATGATAATTAATGTAAATAGTAAATAATCGTACGTTATAATTTATTTTGCGGGATTAATAAACTTGTTTGATGATATAATAAGGAAGGAATGCAAAATATGAATGAAATACAACCCTAATATACAAATACGAGAAAATATGATTTTAATACGAATATATCGTATTTATAGAAAAATGACCTAAATCTAATTTTGGCACTTATATTCGTTTATGTCATTTTCTACTCCACCTAAATTAAATTAATTATTCACTAATTATCCATTAAATACCAACTAATTATCCACTAAAACTATTTTAATTGATTTAATTTCCTAAAAATACAAGCTTTCTTCTCCTTGAAAAACTTCTTAAAAACATAAAAACACTCCTTGTCATGTAAAAGAAGAGATAAGTAAGTGAAGAGAAAAAGGAGAGTTTGAGGAGAAAAGGCGAAATTAGGGTTACAAGACGACGAGAATCCTTCACCATTAATAAGAGAAGACGATCATCTTGTTTAAAAATTTCGTGGAAAATCGTAAACTTTGTGATAAATGTCGATTTTAATATATGTTGAATCCTCACATGTCTATTTTATGATAAAGTTGATAGATCATGGTTTGAAGTTATAAATCTCAAGATATAAATCAACACATGTGGAAATATCAATCTATAAAAACTGGTTACAGGGATCACTTTTTGACTTGATCTTGAATTACACAGAAAGAGTTAGAAAACGAGCTTTATATCAATGAAAAGCCCTTGAAGTATAGTTTTGAGAACAGTTTAAAAATCTAGATTTGGAGTTTTATGTAAGGATTTATGAACTCCTTATTGAAACAAGGTCAAACAATCTAATCTAGCACAAAATATAAATTTGAACAAATAAACTGTTATTATTGATAAGGTTTTATAATTAAAAATTCTAATTTTATGGTAAGTTTATAGAGTCTAGTTTATATCGAATTTTACGAAATAATTTTGGAGCTGTATACAAGAATTTATAAATTTAAATGTGTCGAAGGGTCTTGTTGGACATAATCTGGAAATGAACCGTTTCGAACCCGAAACAACTCCAAATGTTCACAAACACTTCTAGTGATTATAAATACATAAAATCATCATAATGGACTATCAAAATAAGTATCAAAGACTTTTGTCCAAGTTTGGTACCATCACATAATATTACTATGACGGTTTTTCAAGAAGTACGAACAAATATGCTTAATTCCATAACGTGAACAATCATTCATAATGTTGTGTCTTAATACGCGTATCCTATATATTATAGGACTCGAAAACGCTGCTCGTTGTCACTTAAGGACAAGGCTAAACGTGTGCATGTGAAGAACAGCGATAAAAGAAAACATTTAGATTTATTGTGTGTGACGCTGCGTATTATTATATCGTGAGTATAATAATATGCATTAGAATCTGTACGTAGTCACTAAATGTGGCTAACGTAAAATAGTGATTGCAACTGCTGTGTGCTTTATGTTAAATAAGGAGTGTTGTGGAGTGTTGTTGCATGTTGTGTGTTATGCCTTGTTTGTTGGTATAATGAGGGTGAATATGTGAAAGGAGTGTAAATCCATAAATTGATGAGATAACTCCATGGTATAAAACACAAAAAGTGTTGTATCTGTCGTTACGTTATACAACGACTTGGTGGTGACATTCTTTCATCGACCCTGTGAGGTCGTTTTGGTATGAGGATATCTCACTGCAAGAGACTCTGGGCTCCGATTTGGCTAATCCTCTTTCACGGATAAGTTGAAATTGAATAACTCTCACCAAGGGCACAATTATAACATTAAGGGTATTTATTGTCTGTCGTTTTGTGTGATTGATATGACGATGATTATAACAAAGTCTTCAGTGAAGTGCTGAGTGCAGCAGTACGTGAGATTTGAAATGGGGATCTGTCGTATCACAGTGTCACTATCTCAGTTTGTTTAATATGGAGGTCTTGACTGTCATACCATAAAAGATATGACAATAGTAAATGACGTTGACAATGTCTGGAGTGTCAATTGACGTGTGATTTCAAGTATTGTTACGTGGTGTTGAATGTGCTTATGTGATTAGGGTGAATCACTAGTATGCTTGTAATGATAATTGTGAATGCCAGACTGGCATTATAATTGCAAAGTTCTCGTATAAAGAATCCAAGTGATCATTTTTTTTTCTTTTTTTTTTTTCCTTCTTCTCTCATTTAACCCCTTATAAGGGGGCCGACACGTTATTGAGCTCCTATAACTCACGGTTAATATTTTTCTATGCCTTTCTTCTTCTCTTTGTTACGGGAGCAAGACTTGAAGGAGAAGTGTGACCTAAGATTTGATGCTAGATGTAGCTTATGTGTGAAAGGTGCTATTTTGAGTTATGATTGAGTGCATGAAAAGTTTCTAAACTAATGATGTATAAGTGAACTTAGCCTAATTCTTATGACTAAGACAGAAAGTATAGTTTTTGCCTAGCTGAGACGTTAGGCCCAATGGTAGTGAATTCATATATATCATTAATAAGTAATGGGAAGTCGGGACGTTATAGTTTGGGCATGCGAATTGTAAGGCTCAAGCGACGAGGACGATTGAAAGGTGAGTGGCCAGGACCAAACAGTCGTGCCGGGGAGTGGAAGGCATCGGAATAGGAACAAATTAGGTCGGGTAGAGAACCCTGCTCAGAATGAGGGGGTCAATATAGTGTACCAGGTTACCATTGATACTATGCCTCAGGATCCTATGACTAAGGAGGTAGTGGCTCCGGCCTCTCCAGTTTTTGGTTCCAGTCACGTGAAGCATCGAACTGCTTGGCAATATTACAAGTCGAACCGATAGATGAGCCAATGGAGGATGATTCCACTCAAGCAGTATATGAATCCCTTCGTGGTGAGGACTTACCAATGGAGTCATAGATCCAGCAAATTGTGAGGAAAGCAAGGTGCGATGACAACAGCTAGAGGAGGCTGTTAGCCCAACATCGTCACCATTTTACCTGTATCAAAATAGTGACTCGATGTAGGATAAGTGTGTACCTGAGTCTTTGGATTCGGATGACGTGCCACAGGCCTTTGTATCCGATGTCATGCCACAAGGGTTCCCTAAAGATTCTCCAGGCTGCCCTTATGATGGCAGTCAAGCATTGGCATTGGCGAAGGTGGGCGACGAGCCGGGCTGTCTGACGTCCAACTCAATGCATTGAGTCTTTGGACTCGTACTGTAAATTCTTTCCCTCCTCTTATTTTTTTTTTTTTTTTTTTTATGATTGGTGGGTGTTGGAATTTCGAGGAGTTGGTCACCCGAGTAAACATGCAGAGATTCAACACTTGATTTTCTCTCACAAAATCAAGTTGTTTGGGATGGAAGCGAAGGTTGGCCAGGCTGAATTACCGTCAGTCATGGGCGACCTTGTTCCTTTCGAGCAAACCATTCACATTCTCCCAAAGGGAGGATCATTTGGTGTTGGGACCCTAAGAACGCTGGGTTTGATGTTATTGAGGTGTCCGAACAAGCAACCCATGGTCGCATCACTTGTATGAATTCTCATAAGGTTTTTATTGTGTCCTTTGTGTATGCATTGCATTCCTTTGTGTCTCTTAGGCCCTTTTGGACGCAATTGGTCAGATAACGCACGGCCTTTGCATTGTTACCTTTACTGGTGCTTGGGGATTTAAATGCAATCCAGGATATCAGTGAATGACAAGGAGGAACACAAAGATGGGTGCTGGCTTTTGATGATCTTTGGATTTGTATGGAAGCAGCTGAACTCCAAGACCGTCGCTACTCAAGTTGTCACTTCACATGGTCAAAGCGGGCCTTAGGCACAGGGGCGTGCCACAGGAAAATTGATCGTATCCTTGTAAATCAGTAATGGCTAGAGAATTTATCATTCTTAGAGGGGATTTTCTTCACATCGGGTGTTTCTGATCATTCACCAATGGTGGTGAAGATTATGGATCCCCCTCAATTGAAGATACCCTTCCGATCCTTCAATATGTAGGGGACACATCCTGACTTCTTGGCCACAGTTCAATATGTAGGGTGCGCCATGTTTTGCTTGGTTAAGAAGCTATGAAGTGTTAAACAAGGGTTGCGAGAATTGAACAAGCGACGTTTCTGCGAGATCTCTGGGAGGGTGGAAAGCACCCGACAACAATTCCATTATATTCAGATGCAATTGATGTACTCGCCTGGCATGAGGAACTTGGAATGCAAGAGCACTACCTGGTATAGGAATTCGTTGATTTGCGGATTAACGAAGAAATTTTCTATCGCTAAAAAGCTCATGTGTAGTGGCTGTAGGATGGTGATGGGAATACCAGTTCTTTCCACCTCTACGTCAAGGCTAGAGAGCAAAGAAACCGATTGACATCAATTAAGGATGAGCAGGCCGCTTGCTGGAAAATCATCGTAAGGTTGTTGATCATGTGGTGGGGTATTTTTCTGGATTGTTGGCAGCAAGAACTGAAGCAGCGCCAACTGAGCTTGATGTTGATCTGAGGCAATTTGTTCATCAAACTATGTTGGAGGAACAAATTTAGAGTTTGCAATGAGATGTTACAATAGAGGAGTTATGCTCGACAATTTTTTCTCTTCCCAGTCACAAAGCTCCGGGTCCGGATGGGTTTAACGCAGGGTTCTTCCGAATGGCATGGGAGGTCGTGGGTGAGGACATGACAACAGCAATCCTTGAGTTCTTTCGGTCTACACGACTTCTCAGTGAGGTTAATGCCACAACGATTACCTTAGTATCAAACATGGATAATCCATTGACGATGCAAAATTTCTTTCCCATATCAAGTTATAACACAGAATACAAGTGTATATCGAAGATTGTGGCGAATCGATTAGCCGAATTTATGTCTTCTCTTGTGAGCCCATTCCAAGGAGCGTTTGCGAAGGGTCTGCGGATCAGCAACAATATCCTCTTGGTACAGAAGATTATAAAGGACTATCATCGGAACTATACCCTCCAAGATGCGCGGTCAAGGTTTATTTGAGCAAAGCATACGACTCCTTGAGTTGGGGTTTTCTACGACGCTGCCTAGAGGCTTTTGCGATCTCACCTAGGTTGCTCGATTGGATGATGGTATGTGTATCGTCACCGAGGTTTTCCATTTATATTAATGGGGAGCTTAAGGGCTATTTCGTGAGTGGTCGCAGGCTTCGGCAAGGAGATCCATTATCGTCGTATTTGTTCATCTTGGTGATGGATATGTTCTCGGGGAATCTAACGTCTAACGCAAGGCATGAGGACTTCAGATTTCATTGGTGATGTAAAAAGGTGGAGATAAAACATCTCTTTTTCGTCGATGATGTCATGATATTCTCACAGGGTAATGCTCGCTCGGCTGGTCTTCTGAGTGAAGGTGTAAGGCTGTTTTTGTCGCAGGGAGGGCATATACCAAATGTGTCGAAAAGCTGTGTGTTCGTAGCCGGTGAAAACAATCAGTTAGTCCAACAAATGCAACAAGTATGGGGGTTAGATGCACCAAATGGTTCGATGATTGTGTGGCATTGGTGGAGAAGATCACTGTGAGGGCTCGGTCTTTCGCTTGCCGTATGTTACCACTTATAGGACAGGCTCAACTCATCCGGTCAGTGTTACAAACCATGCATGTTTTTTGGTCAAGCGTTTTCATCCTCCCAAAAGTTATGTTACGAGACATTGAATCGATTCTTCGATGCTTCCTATGAAAGGGTCCGTCGTTGACTACGAGGGGTGCTAAGGTTGCTTGGCAGGAAGTTTGTGCACCCTTCCAAGAGGGAGGTCTTGGAATTCGGGACGTGGATACATGGAACACGTCGGCTATTGTCAAACATATATGGCACATTCATTGTGAGGGCGATTCTGTGTGGGTACATTAGGTTAAAGCAAATCTGATTGGACGGAAGAATTTCTGGTCTTTGAGGATTTCTAAGTGGGCGTCTTGGTCTTGGTTGAAGATCTTGCAGCTTCAGGGGAAAATAAAAGGGCAGTTTGTGAACATATGCCTCAAATCATTCAGTGTGGACCTTCCTGTATGATTATTTTATCCATGGTCCACGCGTATTGTATCCGTATTGATATGGTGCAAGCGCAATCACATGTGTGTTGCTTTGCTATATTACGCATGAAGTATCAGAAAGTACAAGCACAAGCACAAAAACAAGCACAAGTGTTTGTACATACCGTGAAAGCTTAAACACAAGAGTTTAAGGGATTTGTTTTAGGAGTGAGTCACTTTTCTATCCCTTATTGTTATGCTCTTGGTGTTTTGTGTAGCTCTTTTGTATTTCCTCATTTGATTAGTGGATTCTTCATGGTCGGCGACCGTTCGTGGTTTTCTTCCGAAAGGATTTTCATGTAAAATCTTTGCCTCATTTATTTTACGCACTTGTTATTGTTTGTGTTGCAATAAACAGTCCCGTCTGCAAAAACTGGTGTCAGAGCTTGGAACGTTTCAATCCTTGTTTCCTACACCGGGTTTGCCCACGTAGGCTTAGAAACGAACGTTGTTAAGCTTGGGATTTAAGTTATATTTTTTGCGGGTTAGTTTTTTGCGTTTTTCCACAAAAACAATTTTCCCCTCGGATGAACAGTGCTCAACAATGCATGAATAGTGCAGTGCACAGTGCACGGACATAGGCACTGTTTACACAGTATTACAAAAACAGTGTCCGGCGTGAGCAATACTCCGACAGGAACAGTGTTTTCGATGTAAACAGTGTTTTCGGGGAAAATTTTCAGTGCGATGGGACCTATGAAATTTGATGTGGAAAAATTCGATGGTACAAATAATTTTGGACTTTCGAGAGTCAAAATCGTTGTGTTATTAACCCAAGAAGGAATCGAAGAGGTTCTAGAAGGGGTTGATAAATTACCGACAAAAATGAAAGACGAAGATAAGATGAAGATTGATAAGAAGACACGTACGGCTTTACAGTTGTGTCTTACTGACGACGTTCTTCAGAACGTCCTGGAGGAAAAGTCTGTCATGACTCTTTGGGATAAGCTGTCCAGCTTATCCATGAGCAAATCTGTTGCTTCTCGTTTGTACATGAGGCAGCGTCTTCATTCTTTCAAAATGAAGGAATCGACCACCTCATTGGAAAAGCACTTGACGGAGTTTCAAACTATCCTTGTTGGTCTGAAAAATGTTCGAGTCACCATCGACGATGAAGAAGCGACGGTCATTCTGTTGTGTTCTCTCCCTAGTAGCTATGAGGCCTTTATGACTACTATGATCCATAGAAGGGATTCTTTGTCATTAGAAGACGTTAAGACGTCATTGACCAGTAGCCAGCTGAGACACCAGCTCTCGGAATCGTCCAGGCTCTCAAGTTCTGATGATGCGCTATTCATCAGAAGAAGACAAAATCGAAGACAACAGGATAAGTTCATAGGCCGATCGAAGAGTAAAAGCTCGAAAAAATCCGACTCTTGTCATTATTGTCATCAGAAGGGACATTGGAGGAACGAATATCCTAAACTGAAGAACAAGCAAAAGAAGGAGGAAGCCCCAGTCATAGATATTATCGAGACCCAGACAGTCTCGACCGTTCTTACATGCATCGTGGAGTCCATGATAGCATCTACTTCAGAGTGGGTGATGGATTCCGGTTGCACCTTTCACATTTGTCCATATCGGGAGTGGTTCGCAACATTTGTTGTGTCTAATGGCGGTGAAGTCCTTATAGGCAATAATGCTGCCTGTAAGATTTTTGGTGTGGGAGATATTCATATACGGATGTGGGATAGTGTTGTGCGAACATTGAAAGATGTTCGATATGGTCCAGCTGTGAGGCGGAATCTTATCTCTTTTGGGTTCCCTTGATCGTGAAGGTTGTTCCCATCATTTCTCAGGATGGGGACATGGAGGTTAAGGAGAACCACTTGATAACTATTTGGTCGGTGCGACACAGGATGGAGTTGCAGCTGTTGTAAATTCATTGTCCGTCCGTGATGGTAAGGCTAGTTCTGAGATGAAGTTATGACATATGCGGCTTGGGCATATGGGCAATCGGGGATGGATGTTTTGAGTTCAATAGGCTTGCTTGGAGGATTGAAGACACAGAAGCTCGGGTTCTACGAGGGTTGTGTTCTCGACAAGCAGAAAAAAGTATCTTTTGGAGATACGATGCACAGAACAAAGAGGACACTCGACTACATACACTCAGATTTGTGGGGGCCATCTCCGCATGTTTAGATGGGAGGTAAAAAAGTACTTTTTAACCTTCATCGATGATTACTCTCATTATATCTGGATATATTTCTTGAATGAGAAATGTGAGATATTCGAGACATTCAAGGAATGGTTGAAGTTGATTGAGACACAAACCGACAGGCAGATCAAGAGGCTTCGAACTGACAACGGGATGGAATTTGTGAACAAGCAATTTCTGGAGTTCTGCAAGGATAAAGGCATTATGTGGCATCGCACTATCATTTACACACCTCAGTAGAATAGGGTAGCAGAGCACATGAATCGAACGCTCATGGTGTGAGCTTGGTGCATGTTAGTTGGGCTGAAGGAGCGGTTTTGGGCTGAAGCAGTTATGATGGCCTGTTATCTGATAAACAGGTCACCCTCCTCAGTGTTATCCATGAAGACACCTTATGAGGCTTGGTCTGGTAAGCCCGCTGATTATTCCAACCTTCGTGTTTTGGGTTGTCCTGCATATTATCATGTCAGCGAAGAAAAATTGCAGCCTAGAGGCAAGACGGCCATCTTTCTTGGATATTAACCAGGTGTGAAGAGATACAGATTGTACTATACCGATCCATCATCACCTGGGAATGTCATCAACAGAGATATCACTTTTGACGAGGAGTCGATGTTAGCCAAGAAGGTTGGGCAACAAGGGGGCATTCAGCAATAGGTGGAGCAGACTCGAGCAGTCGAGAGATCGACATTTGAAGTGAATCATCAGGATGAGGAATCTCAGATTTCATAATTCCCACCGATATTTTACATTCAGTTCAAAAAGCAGAAGATCCCGAAGTGAAACCACTAGTATCAGATCCAGTACAGATGGGACCCACTCTACAACAGTACCAACTTAGCCGTGACAGGAAACGATAAGAGATTAGACCCCCAGTTCGTTATGACTATTCAGATTTGGTGGCATATGCACACATTGTTAGCGAGGCAGTGGAGAATGAGCCTTTGTCATTCAAGGAGATCGTCGCTAGTTTAGAATGTGCGCAGTGGACTGCAGCTATGGAAGAGGAATTAGAGTCTCTTCACAAGAACAACACTTGAACTCTAGTTCACTTGCCGAAGAGAAAACGCACCGTAGGGTGCAAATGGGTGTTCAAAAAGAAGGAAGCAGGTGATGGTGACGATGTGAGATTCAAGGGCAGATTGGTGACTAGGGGTTTCACACAGAGGGAAGGTATTGACTATGCTGAAGTTTTTTTTCTTGTAGTCAGACATACTTCTATTCGAATTCTTCTAACTTTGATTGCTAAGTTCGACCTTGAACTTGAGTAAATGAATGTGAAGACGGCGTTCTTACATGATGAAATAGAAGAGGAGATCTATATACCCCAGGCAGAGGGTTTTTCATTGTCAGGAATGAAAGATTGAGTTTGTCTTCTGAAGAAATCATTGTAAGGATTGAAGCAGTTGCCCCGACAATGGTATCACACATTTGACACCTTTATGGCAAACATTGGATATACACGAAGCCAGTACAATCAGTGTGTGTATCATCAGCAACAACCTGATGGGAGTCAGGTATATCTTTTGTTCTATGTAGATGATATGTTGATCGCTGGTAGAGATAAGGGGACTATTGATAGGTTGAAGGCGCAACTCAGTAGTAAATTCGATATGAAGAATCTTTGTCCAGCAAAGAAGATTTTGGACATGGAGATCGAACAGGATAGGAAGCGTGGAGTCTTAACCTTGACAGAAGAAGTACATTGAGAAGGTTATAGATCGATTTGACATGAAAGATGCAAATCTGTTTCTACTCCCTTAGTAGCGCACTTCAAGCTATCCTTGAAACTCTCATCGAAGACTGAGGATGAGATGAGGAGTATGGCCTTAGTGCCTTATACGAGTGCAGTTGGTTTCTTGATGTATGGTATGGTATGTACTCGTCCCGATTTGTCACAAACAGTGTCAGTTGTCAAACGTTATATGGGCAGACTTGGCAGAGGTCACTGATAGGCCGTAAAATGGATCCTTAGATATCTTAAGGGTTCATCGGGATTGAGCCTCGTATACGATGCAAGGCGAGATGGAGACAGCAATAATATTGAAGGGTTCTCAGATTCAGACTATATTGGAGATTTGGATCGTCGGAGATCATTTACAGAGTATGTATTCTCTTTCTGTTGTGAGGCAGTTTTTTGGAAGGCAACTTTGCATGATACTGTAGCCTTGAGCACTATAATGACAAAGTTCATGGCTATTGCGTTAGCTGTGAAAGAAGCAATTTGGCTGAGGAATTTGGCTTCTGACTTAGGTTTGAAGCAAGAAGATACAGTGGTTCACTGTGACAGTTCATCAGCCATTCACTTGACCCGTGATCAGATGCATCAAGAGAGGATTAAACACATTGACATCTGTTATTACTTTATACGGGATGTTAAAGATGTCAAGGTGGTTAAGATTGTGACTACAGACAATCCTGGTGATATGTTGACGAAACTAGTTTCTGTATCAAAGTTTCGTCATTGCGTAAAGCTCTTAGGAGTGGAAGGTAGGTAGGCTCGTTTGAAGCCCAAGTCGAAGTTGCTCAACGACGATAAAGATGATTTGAGTTAAGAGGGAGATTTGTGAACATGTGCGTCAAATCATTCCGTGTGGATCTTCCCGCATGATGATTTTATCCATGGTCCACGCGTATCGTATCCGTATTGATATGGTGCAAGTGCAATCACATGTGTGTTGCTTGGCTATATAATGCATGAAGTATCAGATAGTACAAGCACAAGCACAAGTGTTTGTACATACAGTGAAAGTTTAAACACATTTAGAAGAGCTTAAAGGATTTGTTTTAAGAGTGAGTCACTTGTATATCCCTTATTATTATGTTCTTGGTGTTTTGTATATCTCTTTTGTATTTCCTCATTTGATTAGTGAATTCTTCGTCATCGACGACCGTCCGTGATTTTCTTCCGAAAGGGTTTTCACGTAAAATTTTTGTTTCATTTATTTTACGCATTTTTTATTGTTTGTGTTGTAATAAATAGTCCTGTTCATAAGATAGTTTCGTTGGGAAGTTGGAAATTACGAGGGTATATCATTTTGGTATGACGACTGGGCAGCGATCGGACCATTGTATCATTCCTTTTCAGATTTTGCAATTTACAACACTCGAATTCCCAGAGGTGCGACACTGAGCTCCTTCATCACAGATGGTACGTGGCATATTCCATAATCTCTTGGCTTGGGATAACTATCACAGGACGCAAGTGTATGGGGCATGACTTCGAGTGGCTTTTTTTCCACCGCTTCGGCATGGGAGTTTCTTTCGTACGAAGCAGCCAACAGTTTTATGGCATGTGTTTGCATGGTTCAAAGGCTGTATTCCCCGTCACGCTTTTATGGGTTGGTTTACAGTTAAGCAACGATTAAGGACGCAGGACCGACTTATGGCAATTGGAAGAATCCAGGCAGGTGTTTGTAGGTTTTGTAAAACGGTCTGGGACTCTAATGATCACTTATTCTTCAATTGTCCGTTCCTCCAACCTTTGGTTTCTTTTTGGGCTCTGAATTATGATATTCCGGTGGTGGAGAATTCATTGAACAGGGTACTGGCTTAGTTCTTGAGGTTGGCGAAGGGTGATCGACTTCAGCATATAGTGATACGAGTCTCTTTCTTGGCCTTGAGATACATCATCTGGAAGGAGCGTAATAATGCGTTTTTTCGAGACAGTAAACCTTGTAATCCATTCCATGAAGAGGCATCTGTCGAAGGCCACGTTGGACAAAGGCTGCATTCTGTGCAGATATTTATGTGAAAGTTAAGACCTGATCATCAAGCAAAGGTAGAAATCGCCAGACTCTGTCTTCACGGTAACTACATGATCATTGATGGGGATTATTCGAGGACAAAGCTGGCTGTGGCTGAGCTGCGTTATTTTGCTGTTTTGAAGCTGCGTTGCTGGATTGTTTGTTTAACAGGTCAAGCATTGTGCAGATCCCAGGATGGCTATTTGATGGGTTTCGAATTGGCTGGTTTTCGGGGTTCGCATTGGATGGACTGGTTCTATAGATTGCTGGTTTTCTTGGCTGGTTTTGTGTGTGGCGTGGTTTTGTGTGTGGATGGTTTCATACCAAGGTTTTGAAAGAGTATACATGGCAGTTCGAATACTATACATGTAAATAACATTACAGATGATGTTTGAATAAAATATATTGAAGAGAATGGATGGTGAATTCTCTTTATTCTTGGCTTACTTGTTATAAGTAATATCAAGTTGGTGAAAATGAATATAAAAGTTAGTGTTGAGTCAAATTTATGATTTATAAAAATTCGCAAAAAGGTTGGTTCACGAATGCAATAAGGCTTGTTCAGAGAGAAACGCAGTAAGGCTGATTCAGAGGAATGTCGTAAGGCTGACAACGTTGAGGTCATGAGTAAAGGGACAGTAAGGATTGGGTATTTAGGCTTTTGCAATAGGGAATGATTGATCCTGGATTGCTTCTAGTTGAAGAAGGTTACTACAGTAAAGCTGAAGGATAGTAAGGCTGAGTTCAACAAAAGGGTCCTGATGAAAGAAATGTTGATCCTGAATTGATTCTGTGAGGTTACTACAGCAAGGCTGAGGAGCAGCAAGACTTAGTTCTACAGAAGGGTTCAAAAAAAGTCAAAGTTCACTGTGGCTTTTTGTACTATGTCAGTGTACTTCTCTGCATCAACACCAGAGGTCAAGTATCTTTGAATATGGTTACAGGATGGCATGGGAATGACGTTTCAAGAAAGGACAACTTCAACAATAGTTAGAATTTTGGGGTTGTCTATAAATACAGAGGCCCTGTTCAAGATTTCTGAGAGGTTTTTTTTTTTTTGATCTCCTTTGCTCTAAAATAAAATACAAGTGCAGAAAGGGATTGAGTGAACTGTGAAATAAGTTGATAGCAAAAGATCTATCACGAGTGAGTAGTTAGTCAGTAAGGAGCAATCATAATGACACGAAACAAAGGGATTATGAGATCTGTTTCATTTATCTATTGAATTTGATTTGTTTCACATATGAATGATGTCAAGGATTTAAACTTTAACATAGTTGATTCATGATTTCACTTAGATTGACCACCTAAATGCCTTTATGCATTGATTATAACATGATTACCTTATGAATGCTTCTAAATTCGTCACTTAGATGTATTGATAGGTTGATTTAACTAATGATTCAAACTATTTTGGTCATGTGAAATAGCAACTAAATAAGTTATAGATCAAGCTATCTTGCTATAATTAATTTAGGATCTCTTGACGTGTGAATGATTGACCAATCTATGTTGCTATTTAATTCATGTTTGGTATATTCCTTGATTGATTCAATTATCTATTTTTTGTATTCATGCTATCATGGTATATAGGATAGATAATTAGTTTAATTATTCAAGTTATCTTGATAATTGAAATACCAAAGAACGTAATTAAAGGTATTCACTTTTATTACAACAAAACCATTCATATATAAATGTATATCAATTCATTATCTTCACCTTCAATGATTAATTCCAAAGCTGAATAAAGTATGAGAATCCTCCTTATATTCATTTGCAATAGTTACAACTTCGCTAAACAACCAAGTGCAATTAGTTTCTCTAGTTATTTAGTTTCTCTAGTATTAATCATTAGTATTATTTAGCTTGTAGTTTAATTACAAAACCCCACATTTCTAAGTTTTAAGTTAAGTAGTTAACAAATCGTGATTGATCATTATTAATTTGTACACTCCATCTCTGTATGGGATCGACCCTTACTCATCTATATTAATACTTATAGTAGGGATTAATCTTGACGTGCTGACGACCCATGCATCAATAGTGAGTCCAACTCACGCCTTGACTAGATCTGTTTTCAATCGATTTTTCAAACTCCCAGATTTGTGTTTCTATGTTTTGATCACATATATATGAACCCTAATCAATTTTGATGACAATTTACTCACTCATGACATTAGAAAACAAGACATTCATCATTAAACATGTAAAGAAGTTTGATAGTCCTTGTGAATCAGAATACTCAAAAGGGGGATAATTGAGTATTGAACAATTTTCGCAACCTACCCACCGGAATATAGGATGGGGTCGATACAAATGTTAAAACTTAGACAATCAGTCTATGTGATCTTGACAGAAGTTAAATGATGATTTCAATTCAATCGTTATTGACAGTGTGATAACAGTGAAACCAATTTCAATTTGCAAACTTGATTCAATTGATTACTTGAATGTGTATCAGTTTCAGCCTTGCTGCTGTGATTGATGATTAATGCAAATCAAGGATGCAGAATGTAAATGGACGCAAGCTTTATACTGATATCCCCATAGTTAACAACTCATTAACAATAAGACTAATCTCGCCCCCTATAGGGGTTTTCAAACTCTTGCACTACTCTCCCTTTTAGTATACACAGTTTCTAACCGTTTGTTTTCTAACTCTAGCACAACAAACCACTCAACTCCCCAGATCTAACTCTAGATCTACTACAACCCAACTCCACAAGTCCTACTCTAGACTTGTAACAAACCCCTAGCTATTTCTACACCGAACTAGCTACTCATCCTAACTTTGTGATCGGTTTCACTTACAACTCTGCAAGCAATTTATCAAATACAAGACTCAACCTAACTCTATGAAAATCACTGCAATCACAAGTAATCTTAGAGCACACAAAGGTTTAGAAGTAACGACATATGGCTTTAAGTAAACAAAATTAAAAACCTTTCAAACCTCAAAGTATGAGAATCAAGATTGAAAACACTTGTAAGCTTTGATCTCCAAAATACCTTGGTTACATATCGGTTTTTGCGTCCCTAGTTTCTAAATTACTTACTTCAATACTCAATCCTTCCGTTTTCAGAAATAGTTGAGCTTTTTAATATATATTTGTTCAGTGGATAAAAGATCGTGTAGATTTCTTTCCAAAAACAGTTTAAGGAAGTATGATAACTGGGCAATTAATTGGCTGCATGATCTTCGCAAAATTAGATACAAACAATTGGTCATTTTTTATATCATTGAAAACCATGATTGATGAGTCAAAAAATGTCAAGAAAATATTTCAACATCATGACTCGTTTAGAAAGAATCAAAACATGCCTTTAGAGTTTAAACCCACACTTGGCTTAGTCGAAACAGCTTCTAAAAACTCGTAGTGTCTATGGAAGTGATCCCATTGCAAAACACTCAAAATGTTTCAAAATCCTTTTAGTCTCTTGTGCTCCTAAACACTTAAGGATTACTGGATTGTCATACCTTTACATTTGGATTACACATTTGAATTCTAGTAACACTCATTGCAGCTCCAAATGCTTCCACATTCTTGATATGTACCATATAATTCACTTGGACTTGATTCTCCTGTCTTTCATCAAAAGATACTGAATCCTACTTGTGAAATGTTCAGTGTCTGTGAGTTTACCTCTTCATCAACCTGTAATACTTACACAAAACACATGAAGGCATCTTGTAGGAAGAGTAGTTTATTATCATCAAAACTAAGGATAAACAGTATACACATGATCAGTCCCACAGATGATAAAAAAAAAAAAAAAACAAGAAGAAGAAGAATGAAAACAATGTTTATTGTGCATAAATAAACAACAAAAGTACTTACAAACCAATCTAGAAACTCTTGAAATGAAGATCCAACAATAACAACCTTCACCAACCAATCCAAGGAATCAAATGTAGAAAATATCAACTTGAAACCCAAAACTAAGAACAAAATCTTTGAAAAACTACGGCCTAACTCATTTAAAACTGATTACATAAGGAGATATTCATAGAAAACTAAAAAAAACCCTAGAAAATATGGTGAAAATCACGTCAAAATCTCGAAACTATCTTTCGGATATGTCACATCACGGCCACCACAAGGGCAGTCACACTCGTGACCAAGCGCATAATGGAACTTCTTCAAGCTTCAACGACCGTCACGGGCCACGACCGTCACGGGCCACGACCGTCACGACGGTGACCAACCTCGTGTGACAGGGTCTTCTGTGCACAATGTCCTGAAATCGACGTCCATCACGACCATGACCAAGCATGTCACGCCTGTGATGGTTTATAATTGTTTTTGTACTTGATTTTCTTCATTGTCACATTAATGATATACTTCGTCATGGTCATGATGGATCATAAACACGTCAAAACAACTCCAAATATGTCCAAAGCAATAAGGAACGTCTTCATACTAAACAATACGTCTTCACGACTCAAAACGCCATAGAAAACTTCGTCGAAACACTTCTAATCTCTTCAAACTGTTCACGTTCAATAACAATTTCTTTGGCCCACTTAGCATAATTTCCTTCAAACGTTAAAGCGCTTTTCTCATGATCAAATCTGTATGAAAAACATTCGAAAGAGAAGTATGTTCCAAACACAAAACTAAGCTAAAACATAAAAGTAATGACACTAAACATACTAAACAAAGGATATTAACTTCGAAAAACATGAGTGTTTTCACACTCATCAATGATTAAAGTGCTCGTCGTATACCCTCATCATCAAAGACACCCGCTAAGGGTTTGAGAACATAACGAGGGAGAAGGAAGGGCCAGAAAGGCTCACCGATGCAGACCTCTCAACTGAAACATACTTTACCTTCTTACCTTTTGCACTTTCCCGAGGCTATTCAACATTTTATTTCTGATGTTTATGATATTCAAGTGGCCAGTCATTGTGGACTCAGAGCAATAGCTACTTTGCTTGGGTAAGACGAGGATCCATGGGAAAAGTACGAAAGATCTTATTGATTTGACACTATGTCGGGTTATGCAGAAACTTTACTTTACTCACTCAATTGATTTGATTCTACTGTGGATCAAACAAATTGGATGGAGTGTATTACATTGAGAGTTGTCATCGTGTCAAGGTACAACATTGTCTTGCATACTTTTGCCTCATATGCTTCAGGTTGTTTTACTCATTTGTTGTTGAGATCCCCTCCAATCCCAACCCATGAACATTGAGAAATAGTTATGAGACATGTTGACAATCATTTTGCACAAGTCTTCATATATCCTTATTATCCTGTACCTCCAATTCTGGATTTGTGATGATGACATGTGTCGGATGAAGTCAGAAATGGGCTCATAGTTATGCAGTATGTCCTCAATAGTGAAATAAAGTAATGAACACTAATTAAAGTAATTGCGAAGAAAATTTTCAATTTATGTATTGTGTGATAAGTTATAATAAAAAGAACTTCTTTAATTTTTTATTGTTATTATTTAATTTGATCTAATTGTATTTGGTCTCATTTCTTAATTTAATAAGAGTCGTTAAAATTTGTATCTTTTTAAAAGATAATTTTTCTATTCAATAAGCTTTTTAATAGATTATATTTCAGTAAATCAAGAAAATATTTAATTTATGTGCCGTCTGACCAGTTATAATAAAAAAACCTTTGTTTATTTTTTATGGTTATTATTTAATTTGATTTAATTGTATTTGATCTCATTGATTTAATTGAATAAGAGTTATTACAATATGTTTTTTTCTAAAAGATAATTGTTTTATTCAATAAGCTTTTTTGTAGATTTTATTTCAGTATATCAAGAATATGTATGTATTGCTTACAATCAATTTAATATAATAACAGTTAGGGATAATTTCCGAAAAATATGATTTGAAAGATTTTATCAGAATAAGTTATCACCAACTAACTTTAATTCTCGCAAATTAATTAAAAATGTCCACACTATCCATCCACACCCACTCTCCATTTCTTCTCTTCCCCTTCACTATCGTCGTCCTTATAAACTCCCCCACCTACTTCCCACACGGTGTATAGCGTCGTCCTATCGTCGTTGTCTTTTTCCGTTCACTCGTCCTCTTCACCCAAACATCTCTCGATGCACGACATCGTCAACGACATCGAGATCCCATCAACACTCTTCATCTTCGTCAACGACGACGCAATTACGTTGCCGCAATGACGAGGCGAAATGAATCAATGAAGAAGGTAATATCCGAGAATTTTGGGATCTATAAATATAAGAAAAATATATGTTAAGTATATATTTAGAATATTTGGGATTAAAAACACGACAAGTGAAGAAAACTATAAAGTGTGACATATGTAACGAACGTTACGAATTAAAAAAAGTCATGTACGAGTGCAAAATTTTTAGTCCCGAAAATGATTTTTTCATCGATAGAACGTTATCATAAAATGTTTGGGACGATACAGTCTGAATGAAATAATTATTGGAAGTTAAACTACACGTGACTTTTACAAATACGGTATATGAAATATCATAATTTCCTAAACAATTGCACCCAACACCGGCCACCTTTCCTTCATCTTCCCTACCACAACCACTTCACCTCATCTACCACCACCATAACCACTCCACTCATCGTCCCCACCATAACCACTTCCCACTCATCATTTCCTCCATAACCACCCCACCTCATCTACCACCACCATAACGACATTCACCTCCTCTCAATCATCAACATCTCCTTCATCTTCACAATCTATCTCATCCTTCTACTCATCTCTCCAAACACAATCTTCTTCCTCTCAACAATACTCCACTCATCTCCTCTCTTCACCATCGTCCTCTCATTACCTCCAAATTTTTCATGCACTCTCCATCATCCCTTTCAATCATCATTCCGCACATCATCATCATCACCCTTTTTCATCAACACCACAAACACCATCACGCTCTCACAAACATTTCACGGAAAATACCTCTCTTGTTATCACCGTGTGCCACCAACATGACGGGAAAGGTGACCACGACGAAGAGCACGATCCAAGGATTTCAACACCACAAATGGTAGGTCAATTCCATCATCGGATCGCAAGTTATCATAAATCTTACTTTCAGACACAATTATCACTTCAAAACTCAAACTATCGTGATCGGATCTTACTATAGACTTGCCGGAACTTCATTTCAAGACTATCACGACTTCAGGGGCAAAGTCAAGGATCCAACGAAATAAACGGTGCAAACACCCGACGTATAGAGTGAGATTATCATCAAACAAAGTCACAAACATAAAAAACACTCAAGAGGCAACCAAACCCCATTCCGATCCGTTTTTGTCGTGCATGTGTGTGAAGATGTTTGTATGATTAGTTTTATGGATCATAATGAGTCGTTTCGGGATTGTTCTAATGATAATTGGATGAGAAATAATTTAAAACCCAGGTTTCCTGGTTGTCACGGCCTTGACCATACAAGTCACGGACATGACCATTGTAACACACACAGGATTTATGATTTATGTAGGTGTCACACTTGTGACGGTCGATCTGGCCTCAGTAAAACTGGTTTCTCCTCGCATTGGTCTTCATTTCTCATAAAAAAAGCCCTCGTGGCCTAACGATACATCTAATATGATGTAATATCGTGGAAGATAGAAAGGGTGAAGAATGGTGTGTAATATTTGTGATGATTATATTATACATGTGTAACGATAAAGGAAGTGTGGCTGTAAGGAACACAATAACAAGCATTATGACAAAGTAAAGATAATAGAACAAGTCCGTTATTGTCGATGAGGTCACATAGTGAATCCTCCGTAATCGGGTTCATTGCCTCTAACTTTATTATCTTTCTGAGGTTTTTCATAGGGAGTTTTCCCTCTTTTTTTTTTTATTACTGATTTTTCATTCTGCCACTACAGGTGACCTTCTATATTATATGATTTACATTGATCGTGAAACCTTCCTCGGCCTCAACCACGATCACGACCTCGTCCTCTCCTACACCAATATCCACCTTTATTCCCTTGTAAAGAAATGACATTTACTTCAGGCAAAGGGACGGAACCAATATGACGAGTTTAAGAGTTATTTAAAAGCAACTCATTATTTTTCTTAGCAATCAAAAGACATGATATTACTTCACTATATCATGTAAATTTTTACATCTTGTATTGTTGCTGTAAAATCATATTTTGGGGGTGAAATGTCGAATATTCTCGAAAGAGCCGTGAAATGACCTTAAAACACATGAAAAGGGTAAAAACGTTACAAAATAATCTCAAATAACTTGAAAACGCAAGAAACTGTGAAAAAAAATACTTGAAATGAGCTTAAAACACTCAAAAACACTTGAAAAAAATACTTATTAGAAAGACGGTTTTATTGTAGATCGAAGCCTAGAACCATCCACTTCTCTAACATATCCATTTCAGAAACGGTCTCTCCGCATAATGTTAGTTATGATGTGATCTTAAATAATACAGATTTATATTCTTACATAGATTTAAAATCTTGCAGTCTCAAGTTTAATCAATCATTATAATTTAACCCATAATTCATATGTATTTTTAACAGTCAAATATTCAGATTTGAGTGCCTCGTGAAGATAATGTCTCAGAAAAATTAATGTCATTATTTTTTCACATAATAGCTTCATTATTTGTCATTATTGTATGGCCAAGTCCTTTAACACTAAGGTGCAACTCTGCATCCAAAGTTCATAACAAATAGTTTTCTCAAGATATTTCAAGTACATCGAATTTCATTTTCGCAAGATTTGTCATAGTTTTCATTTGTTCTCAGATGGTCAGAGAGTCATGCTGATAATGTGTTATGAAACGAAAATGGAACGAAACCACTAAATGAGACAAATTTGAGACAAAGCTCTCTTCTCCTTCTCTGTCTCCTCTTCTCTTTGCTTTTATTATGCAAAATGCAGTATGTTATAGAGGGGGAAGGGCTCCATTTCTAGGTAAAGTGGACGGCTGGCAGAACAAAAAAGTCTCCCAACATGAATAGTAACAGGCCCCATTATGAACAGTATTAAATAATATATGAACAACGATAAACAGTATCAACAGATCCCACATGTGATAATAAATGTTAAAAAAATATAAAAAAAAATTAAGATATAAATAATATTCAGATATATTTTATGATAATATTTAATTTCTTCTTTTTCTGAGAGAAATTTTGTGCATCATTATAGACTATTTTTACCATGAAACCTTCGTAACAATGGTTTTCTCCCGGTAAAAACTGAAAAATCGGGACCATTGTGGTTGCTATGAAAAAATGGGACAAATGTCACGGGCTTTTTCTCTAACTCGTGCGGCACTTAGCAAACTTCGCCTCGAGGATGCTAAGTCAGCCTTACTCTCGAACTCACTCAAGTGTTTGTGGAACTTGACAAGGAAAGCTTGGAAGACTCTTGGCTTTGGAAGCTTGAATGCTTGTATTGCTTGGAAGATTTCGTGATGGATTACAAGTGAGGGTGGCAAGCCTATTTATAGGCCTTGCCAAGAGAATTTTAGAGATTTCCCTACATCTCTATACAATGTCTAGAAGTTCCTAGAAAACCCTAGAGAAGTCTAGTATTTACAAGAGGATTCTACACAATTATAGACAAGACTAGAATGTATAAGATAACTCTAGAGCATTCTAGAGTTTACAAGAACTCTCCACATGACTCTAGAAAAATCTAAAGTCCTTCCGTCAAGTCTTATAAATGCATGACCAAGGGTGACTCCTTGCGCGAAAACTTTAGTGCGTGACACAAAGCTCATCTGCTCTGCAACCTTCCCAACTTATCCAACACACCACTCCAAAACCCCTCCTGTGCCCCAATGGCGAGACGCTTCCACTCCGACTCCCATCACTCACTTCCCTCATCACCACTCACCATTTCCTTCCCCCAATTCTACGTCCTCTCCACTCTCCCCTCCGCTGCCGCCGCCTCACCACCGCCGTCTCCTCCTCCTCCACTCAGACCTCACCAAACACGGACATCTCCGGCGCCGCCTTGAACTCGAAATCAGGTGTGATCACGCCAAGGTCACAGGACTTCAATGCGTGGTACTTGGACGTGATTGCTGACGCCGAGCTCGCCGATTACGGGCCTGTTCGTGGGACTATGGTGATTCGACCGTATGGTTATGCCGTCTGGGAAGCCATTCAGGTTTGATGAGGATTTGAGTGATGGGTTTTGAAATTGGGCAAAATGGGTTTTGGGATTGGGGTAAAAGGGTTTTGGAATTGATTCAGGTTTTTTGTTTTGTGTTTTGTGCTGGTAAATGCAGGAGTATTTGAATGTTAAGTTCAAGGAGACTGGGCATAGCAATGTGTATTTTCCACAGGTTCGCGCCGGTCGCTTCTCTCTCAGTGATTTGTCTGCGTTGTGAACTTCTTTGTTTAGTCTATGAATTCTTTGTCTTGTGAGGGATTGGTGGAATATTGCTTTATTGTTCTAGGAAAGATGGCAACTGGATATTCAATTTATTGTTTTAGGGTTCAGATCAATGACTTACTAGCATCTGTCTCGTGGCTTTTGATCCATCAAAGTTAGTATAGGCAAAAATGCTGAAAGATGTTGTGGGGCATTGTCGACTAAAGTCATGTTTTGGGATCCTTTCTAGTGCATTTCCTATGCTGGAAACTGTCTAGAGTTTTTGTTTGATTCTAAATGTTTAGAGCTTCTAATCTAGAGGTAGCTTTGCTTCCAATCCGACATAATTTTGATAGGGACAATGGAATTGTTTCTTGGTGGAGTGAAAGGTACTCAAAGATGGATCCGCTTAATGAAGTTGTCGGATAAGAAGATGCTAGTAGAACTCTAAATTATGATGAGAACAATGGCTTCTTCCTACCATACACAATACACTCACCTCCTAGCAAAACAAAGACTTCTTTTATTGTTGTTTGTGAAAAATTATGATTGAGAATCAAGTGTTTCTTTTTGATTTTTCATGCTGATTGAGTTTCTGATTTGTTGGTTGATGATAACATATCGATCTTATGGTTGGTTGCATGATGGTGTTGTGGTGTTTTCTGTGGAGAAGCTAGCTTGATGACTAGATACTGCAAATTACTTGAGATAGGAGCTAAAAAATGTTCTGTTTTTTCCCCTAAAAGAACGTACAGTTGATCAGTGAGAAATGCTAGTCATTGCTGGTGTTAGGTAGAAAGTTAGAAGTATCAATTCATACAAGCTGTAAGATCAGGTGTAAGGTTCAGCATGTTGCATGCAAGCACTCCTCCAATCGGGTCAAGCCAATGCATCAAGTGTGTAGGCTTCTATTAGAAGTCTCATGTCAAATAAAGGTGTTGGTTTTACTCTGTCTCACTAATGGTGTTGGCATTTGGATATCTTTTGGAAAGCAATGTTGTCAATCTCTCAGCTTCTAACTTTTATCAACGTGCCACTAATACTGTTGCAAAAGACAAACTATTGGCTCCCTGAAGGATTAACTTTTTTATAACACGTTAGATTTCTTCATTTTTGATTCACTATAGCCATTACCGATTTTTTTTTTTTTTTTTTTTTTTTTTTTTTTTTTTTTTTTTGATTCCATGATTTAGTTTGTTCTATATCTCAAATGACGCTCAAGATATGCTCTTGTTATGTCCACAGTTTATACCATACTCTTTCATAGAGAAAGAAGCAAGTCATGTTGAGAGTTTTAGTCCAGAATTAGCTCTTGTAACTATCGGAGGTGGAAAAGAGCTGGAAGAAAAACTCGTGGTATGGATCATTTGTAGTTTTATCGCATTGTAATACTTTGACTAATGATGCATACTCCAGAGATGATGATGACCTGAGTTTTGGCTTTGATTGTTGCACTTCTTGAGGTTGTGGCAGGTTCGGCAAACTTGTGAAACCATTGTCAACCATATGTTACTCAATGGATTCATAGTTATTGTGATCTTCCTCTAATGGTTAACCAGGTACATGTTTTCTAGATTTTTAACGGTATTGTGTAAATCCCCTAGACATTCCTTTATTTCTAGTTATTTTTGACTTTATTCATTAAAAATATTTTGTTTCAGTGGGGAATGTCACAAGATGGGAGATGCGGTCGAAGCCTTTTATTAGGACCCTTGAATTTTTATGGCAGGAGGGCCATACTGCTCATGCCACCCCTGAGGAGGCAGAGAAAGAGGTTCGGTCTATGCATTGTTTTTTGTATGAATATTACTATTATAGGACGGTCCAGAAAAGCATACCTGTTTCAATTGATATATTGAGATGCTTATTACAGGCCTTGCAGATGATTGACCTTTATACAAGGTTTGCTTATGAGCAAGCTGCAATACCTGTTATTGCAGGTCGCAAGTCAAAGGTGGAGACGTTTGCTGGTGCCTCTAAGACATATACAATTGAGGCCATGATGGGTGATAAGAAAGCTTTACAGGCTGGGACTAGCCACAACCTTGTGCAGAATTTTTCCGGTGCTTTCGGGACACTGGTAATTCTTTAAAACTAGGTAGGGGACAGGTAGTCTGCTGACCGACAAAAAAACCTCTACGTATATGGCCCTATTTATAGAGAATTGTAGACTAAAGATATCTTGCTCAAGGATATATCCTAAGGTTTCTGTTTTTATGGAATTACATGGAAGGCTCCCTTGAGTACCCTTTTTCTATTGGTACCATCTGTTATGATTTCTTACAGCTCCATGGTTGCAGTTTACGGATGAAAATGGGGAAAGGCAACATGTGTGGCAGACATCATGGGCTATCAGTACTCGCTTTATCGGTGGTATTATCATGACTCATGGGGATGATGCTGGTTTGATGCTACCACCAAATATTGCAGTAGCTCGAATCAATATTTTCATACATCCGAATTTTCTTGTTCATGTTGCTATGTAACTAATTGTTGAACTCTGCTCCGTATGCCTTCTCCCATCAAAATTTTTCTTTAGCAGACAAATGCCAGCTTTTCAATCTCTCCATCGTTACATAGCGTCTGAAAGAACAACAGTCTCATAAGCAAACAGTCCAATCCAAAGGCACGTCAACATGAATTATTTATTTATATTTTTCTTTTGGAGAGTGGCACATCAACATGGTTTGGTCCATCACATTTAGCCAAAAAGCATTGTACATACTCCTTGTTTTTCATCTGTAGGATCATCTGAGCTTCAAACTTGGCATCTGCACATTCTCTTGTGTTATTCTTAAAAAAGATACCGTGGGAGAATCGTCATGTCAATGCATCATGCCACCTCTTTCTTGTTTACATCTAGAGAGTTCCTCCGAGATAAACTGAGACACCATATGCCAAAAAATTTTTCCACTTTAAAGTGCTCTTTGTGGGAATACAATTCACTTTGCTGTTTGGCTTTATGTCACATATGTGTGCCCTCTAGCAAACTGTAATTACGAGAGTGTACAAGGTAGATTCGTGTAATACCCGCCAATTAGTCTTTTTGTTACTTTCCTCGTCCCATAAACACTACAAAAAAATAAGGACACGGACGACTAACGAAAAATATTAGTCGCCCTTTTTGCGACTAAAATTTGCATTTTGGTCGTCAATACCAATTACCTCATTTTAAAAAAAAAATTGATGGAAAATGGCGATTATTTTTGAAGTTAGTCGTCAAATTGGCGACTATTTTTGTATTTAGTCGCCAATTTGTACACCAGTAATACCAGTTGAAAATATGATGCATACCAGTAATACCAATTTGATAGTTAGTCGTCAATTTGTATACCAGTTATACCAGTTGAAAATATGATGCATACCAGTAATACCAATTTAACGACTAATCTTTTAATTAGTCGCCAATTTGACGACTAATATTTTAGTTAGTCGCCAAAATCCCCAATTCACTCCAATTTCAATCCCTTTCACTCAACTCCCAATCCCCCCAAACCCTAACCCCCAATTTCACCCCCAACTCATGGACCTCGACGGCCTATCCCTCATCTGCGGTGGGCTGGGCTCAATCGAAGAAGACGAAACAACCCGAAACCACATCGGGTACACCAAGGGCGA
>JAOVYX010013693.1:0-32217 GCA_035668315.1 Drosera spatulata
CACTAAAAACGCAATTTAGACAATTTAAAGGGAATAAAAACAAACGTTTAGAATAACGAAATGATGTGTGATTTCATGCACATCAACATGAAACCGGAAGGAGTAACTGACGAAGTCATTAAGCTTAGGGCCTTCCCATTTAGCGTTCAAGATGCCGCTAAAAAGTGGCTCTATGACTTACCTAAGGGAATAGTAAATACATGGGGACAGATGAAATCCCTATTTCTTGACAGATATTTTCCCACCTCTAAAATCGTAACAATTCAGAAGCAGATCTGATCTGTGAGATAAAAGAAGAGGGAATTATTACATGAGTATTGGGAACGCTTTAAACATCTATGCTCAAGTTGTCGAAATCATCAATTCTCAAAAAAACTTTTCATTCCATAATTTTATCAAGAATTCTCTGCAGGAGACAGAGGATTGATCAATGCGGCAGGTGGGGGCGATATTCAAGATAAACAACCACGAGTTGCACATCAAATTCTTGAAAAGATGGCTGTCAATTCTCAAGATTTCAATTGCGATGATGAACACTCTCGCGATGTCCAAGAAATATCCTCTCTTCCTAGTTTTGATGACAAAAAGCTTGATCAATTAACTAATTTGCTTACTAAAGGCTTGACTACGAATAATAACATTCCTCAAGTGAAAGCTTATAGAATTTGTTACAATATGAGACTTCCAACTGATTCTTGTCCGATGTCACAAGAGGAGCAAGCTAATGCTGTGGGATTTTCAGGCCCACCAAGTCAACCAAGGCAAAATCAGTGGAACTACAATGAAGACTATCCTTCGAGGAGTCATCCAAATTTCCATTGGGGAGGTCAAAGTAATGCACCTTCCGTTCCCTAACAACAAAAATTTCCTCCTGAATTTTATTAGATGCCACAGAATAACTTTCCAACCAATCAGGACAATTCAGGAGGAATGTCACTTGAAAATATGGTTAAATACATGGCTGCAACATTAATGGCTATGCAAAAGGATGCTAAGGAATCTAAAGCCGACGTCGATGATATTCAAAAGCCAAGTCAGTCAACTAGCCTCTGCTATGAGCCAGCTTAAGGCTCAAATGGCTAATAAACTTCCTTCTCAACCACTTAATCCGTGAGAGAACGCAAATGCTGTATTGTTGAGAAGTGGAAAGGAGTTGAAGGGAACCGAGTCAAAATCGAGGGAAGTTAGAAATGAATTGGAAGTTCAAAATGAAAGTGGTAATGATCATGACGGAAGGCATGATGAACCCCAGATAGCTGAGAAAAATAATTCTGATCAAACGAACCTCGTCTGCCCCATTTCTGAGCTTGTGGCGACTGCAGAAAAAGATATTTTTGAACTCTTTATGAAGGTAGAGGTAAACATACCTTTATTGGATGCAATAAAACGAATTGCGAGATATGCTAAATTTTTTAATGAAGTTTGCACCAATAAAAGGCGCCTTAAGGGTCATGAACGTGTGATGGTTGGTGAGAGCGTCTTTGCTATTTTAGAGAAGAGACTACCTTAAAAACAAAAGGACCATGGCATGTTTACAATCCCTTGCACGATAGGAAGTGCAGATATTTCAGGATGTTTAATTGATTTAGGTACGTTAATTAATGTGATGCCCTTATCAATTTAGAATTTGTTGAATCTAGGACCATTACAATCTACTGGAGTTGTCATTCAACTTGCTGATAGAGTTTTTATTTGAACACACAGATGTTTTGGTCAGAGTGAATGAGTTTGTATTTTCTACTGATTTTTATATTTTGAAAATAGATAATGGATTAAGTTCAAATTCATAGGCTCCAATTTTGTTAGGGAGACCTTTTTTAAGGACTTCCAAGAGAAAAATTAATGTAAATAGTGGCACATTGTCCATGGATTTTGATAGATTATTTTTATTATTTACGACGGTAAGAAACATCCAAGTGATGAAGTTTTTTCAATTTGCTCAATAAATTCCTTTATGTCATGGAAAGAGGAATTATTTAATCTAAATGACTATGAATTCATGGAGGCAATTATGCAAATTGATGGGGAGGAAGAATTCCTTTTTAAAAATTATGATCATGATTTGACGTTCCTCGAAGAAAGATTGAAAAATCATGAAGAGGTGAAATTACTTGAATTAGCTACAAGTCATGATAAGATTCAACATTCTGTGGAAACCCTCCACAGCTCGAGCTGAAACTCTCACCAGCTCAATTAAAATATGCCTACTTGGGAGATGGGAAAAATTTACCCATCATTATTTCAAACCAATTGATAAATTCCTAAGAGGAAGCTTTGGCCAATGTTTTTAAAAAGGCACAAGACAACAATTGGTTAGACAATTGCTAATATCGAAGGAATTAGTCCCTCCATTTGTATGCATCAAACTTTATTAGAAGACAGTTCAAAATCATCTCGTGAGCCTCAACGAGATTAAATCCGCCTGTGATGGAGGTTGTCAAAAATGAAATTTTAAACTTACTTGATGCTGGAGTGATTTTTCCAATTACTGATTCTCAATGGGTTAGTCCAATTCATGTTCTACCTAAGAAGACATGACTTAATGTCGAAAAAAGAGATAATGGAGAGATGATTGCCACAAGAGTTCAGAATAGATGAGGAGTATGCATTAAACATCGTAATTAAAAATCAGCGACAAGCAAGAATAATTTTTCATTACCTTTCATGGACCAAGTGCTTGAGAGATTAGCTGGAAGGTCACATTATTGTTTTCTGGATGGTTATTCAGGATATAACCCAATAGTAATTGCTCTTGAAGACAAAGAAAAAACAACATTCAAATGTCCCTTTGGTACTTATGCGTATAAGTGTATGCCTTTTGGTCTATGTAATGCACCGGCTACGTTCCAAAGGTGTATGATGTCAATTTTATCGGATTATATTTCTCCAATTATTGAAGTCTTCTTGGATGATTTTACTATTTATGGCAATTCATTTGACGAATGCCTGAAAAATCTTGAAATGGTGTTAAAAAGTGTATTGAGACAAATCTGGTACTTAATTATGAAAAATGTCATTTTATGGTAGTAAAAGGAATTAAGTTGGGACATGTCGTCTCCGCAAAGGGATTAGAGGTAGACCGTGACATAGTGAAAGTCATTATATCTTTATTGAATTCCTCTTGCATTTAAGAAGTACGTACTTTCCTAGGACACGTTGGTTTTTTACCGAAGATTTATTAAAGATTTTTCAAAAATTGCTAATCCTTTATGCAATTTACTGAAATAGGATTCTGATTTTATTTTTGATGATAATTGTAAGAATGTCTTTGATACTTTGTAGGTAGAACTGGTTTCTACTCCTATTATTCAACTTCCTGACTGGAATTATCCTTTTGAAACTATGTGTGATACCAGCGACAAAGCTATGGGACCTGTTCTTGGTCAAAAAGTGGACAAAGTGTCTCATGTAATTTATTATGTATCCAAGACTCAATATAATTACACTACTACTGAAAAAATGCTTTATGCAATAACTTTTGCCCTTGAAAAATTCCGTTCATATTTATTAGGCACGAAAGTAATTGTTTTCTCTGATCACGCTGCTCTAAAATATCTATTGAAGAAGAAATAAAGAGTCAAAACCATGTCTTTTGAGGTGGGTTCTTTTAGTACAAGAGTTTGATATAGAGATAAGAGACAAGAAGAGTGTTGAGAATTATGTTGCTGATCATTTATCACGCATTACAAATAATCAAGAGTCAATCTCAATTTGTGAATTATTTCTGGATGAGTATTTATACTTTACACATGCCTATGCTCCTTGGTATGCTGATCTTGTAAATTATCTAGTTACCAAGAAGCTACCAAGTGATCTCTCGAGTCATATGAAAGACAAGATTGAGAGTGATGCGAAATATTATTCATGGGATGATCCAGTTTTGATGAAATTCTGTGATGATGGAGTAATTAGACGGTGTATATCTGATCATGAAATTAATTCAATTCTACAGCACTATCAGTCCTATGATGGTGGACATTTTGGTGTGAGATGTATAGTTCATAAAATATTATCACGTGGATTTTATTGGCCATCCTTGAATAAGGATGTGTATAATTTATGTGACAAGCTATGAGCAATGTCAAAAAACTGACAATATAACTAAAAGAGATGAAATGTCTCAAAATATGATCTAACATGTGAATTATTCGACATATAGGGTATTATTTTATGCGGCCATGTCCGAGTTCAAAAGATTATAATTATATTTTCCTGACGGTTGATTACATCTCAAAAAGGGTGGAAGGTATTCCAACAAGAACTGGTGATGCAAAAGTGGTGGTCGAGTTTATGAGAGATTATATTTTTAACAGATTTGGTGTATCCAAGGATATTATTAGTGATAGGGGAATCCACTTTTGTAATAAATTGATGGACATTCCTTTGAAAAAAATATAATGTCCAACATAAAATTTCCACAGCTTATCATTCACAGACGAGTGAATAAGCTGAACTCTTCAACCAAGAGATTTAAAAAATATTTTGGAGAAAATAGCCAATCCCAAAAGAAAAGAATGGAGCAATAAAGTAAATGATGCTTTATGGGCATACCACACAACGTATAAAACTCTAATAAGGATGTCTCCCTATAGATTTGTTTATGCCAAAGCATGTCACCTACCTGTTGAAATTGGACATTAGGCTTGGTGGGCCATAAAGGAGACGAATCTAAAATATGATGATTCTGCGAAAAATAGTAAACTCCAAATATCTGAGCTCGATGAATAACGTCATGACGCATATAAAAATTCGGCGCTTTATAAAGAGAAATTAAATAAGTTTCATGACGCAAATATTTCTGGGAAGCATTTTGAAGTGGGCGAAGTGCGATTTGTTGGAGGCAACTCATGTTTTTAATTTTTCTCTAAATAAGTTTTTAGTTCGTTCGGGTTTTTTTATTTTTATAAAATCGCATAGGGGGTTTTGATCTTTGAAAATCATAGGAACACATCACAAATGATATATTTTAAGTATTTACAATCAGTTTGATGCGTAATTGATCAAATTGAAAATTTTAAAAATTAAAAGGGCTTATTTCTGATCTGTAACGATAGTTACAGGTGTCCAAGGCATTCCCTGAGCATTGCCTCAGTGTAACGACCGTTACAGGGAGGGTCGTAACGGTTGTTACACAGCTTGTAGCATGCCTTAAGCTCATTTTTCTCAGGTTCTTATCACATTTTCATTCCAAAAACCCCAAAACGTAAATTCCTCTCTCCCAATTCACACCAAATCATCTCAAATCACTCCAAAATCATTCAAACTCAACTCCATATCATCAAATACACTTGTGACAAGCTTTGATTAGTCTGTAAACACTTTGATTCGTGCGATCTCATCGAATTGATCTCGTCAAACCCTTGGTATGAAATTCTTTTTTCTAGTCCGTTTTGATCGAACCAATACTCTAAATGCATCTATTCGACAAGGAGAATCTGTTCCTAGCCTTGGTTTGATTGAATTCAGCCCGATTTTGATTATTTTATGCTATTTTCATAAAGGTGAAAAACAGGTTTTGCAAACTTTTGGCTTGGAAGATTTTGGACGATCTGACATGTCAAATCCACCTCAACGAGTCAAGATGATGGCAAAATGACCAAGGAGATATCAAGCTTCCTCTTCAAATCCACCAGTTCCGGATCCCGTTGAGGGGGAAGAGGAGCAGGTTACTCCTTATCCATTAACTCGTGAGATACCATGAGTTAACCATTACCGGCTTAGGAAGCTGGAGAACAGGGCGTTGCTTTCGACGCTGTGGTTTGATTTAGATGATTTGAGGAGGATTGAGGTATGAAGAGATTTGGAGACGATGGGCAAGACACTTGTATGAGATACATTTCTGACAACTAATTGGAAGTCATATTCTAGTCTCACATTGGAGGTCCTTAGCATGATCAATAGCTCATTCTAGGATTTACCTCTAGAGGACCCTACAGCAGAGGCTATCACATTCCAGTTGGCAGGTGAGCCTTGCTCCATGACTATGAACGAGTTCTCCGCAGCTTATGGCTTTTAAGTTTTGGGGAGAACGGGACTTACCTGGTGACTTTAAGAGTGACTAGAACCCCTTCTGAGAATAACTCACTAGTGAAAGGTTGTTTGAACCCAAATATGCTAGGAGTACTCAGTTCATAACCCTGCAGTTCCCACGATGCATTGGTTTATTGCCAATACGATCTTTGGGACAGAGAAGAGCTAGGGATCAGTTTCAAATAAGGAGTTGTGGATTTTGTATTGTATGCTACATGGTCTTGATAACCAATCTGTTGAGTCTCGTGTTTGCACGGGAGCATTTGTAGCACGCAGATTGATGTATCACGCTATGGCCACTTTTAGAGGCATAGTTATGGGAGGCTTGATTACTCTCTTGGCGGAGTATTTTATGATTGATTTGAGTGCGATTGAGGCAGATAGGCCAAGTGATCCTATTGATATCACTCTACTGAAGAATTCTGGGATGTTGAAGAAGGAGGGAAGAGATTATTATCTCTACCACAGATATATACGTGAGCCTAAGAAACTTCTTCCACTTTCGACATGAGAGCTGACAGTCAGAGATCCCAGGAATTGGGTATTACCGAGACTTCAGGCTGGAGAGCCTGCTCAGTCTAGAGCTGCTTCACTACCACATCCTCAAGCTGTACATCACGATGTTGAGATGCTTGACGCACCTGCTCAACCTATTCATGATCCTATTGACTATTCACAGTAGCAGCTGGGTTTTATAGTTGCTTATCCTGGAGGCTATGAGCAACAGTAGTAGTACGAGTAGCCTCATTATAACTAGTAACCTCCACCTCAGCACAACGATCTACCATCCAACTCTCACTATGACTATAGGGCTGTCATTCAGAGGTTAGAGGGGAGTTAGAGAGCTATAATAGAGGAGTAGCGACGTTAGGGAGAGCGTATGGATTTGATGGATGAGCGTTCACTAGATATGATGGTTAACCTTCAGTGCATGGAGCAACACCAGTGTGTTTTCTTTTACTACTTTCCTCAATGGAACTGGCCGCTACCTCCACCAACTATGTAATTTTTCATGTATTTTAGTCCTAGTGTTTCATGTCTATGTGTTTTAGGACTTAGTTTAGATTAGCTTGGGGATTTGTGTCTATTTAAATATTTCATTGTCAATTCCAAGTTTAGTTTGTTGAGTCATTAACATTCCTAACTCGAGTCAGTTAGTTTGTTTGAGTCTGTCATTTTCCATTTTCAGCGTTTGAGTCAATGTACGAAACTTGTTTCTTTTATTATACTGAGTTGAGTTTCGTGTCAGTCTTTCGTCTCATAAAAATTAAATAATTCAAGATTATTTATTTTGAATCAATAAATTAATTAAAATTACATAAAATAAGAAAATTAATTAAAAATTCAGATTAATTAATTGAAAATCAAGGAAAATTAGTAGGAAATTATTTAAATTTAAAAAAAAAGGAATGAAATCATCATCAATTAAAAATGTTAAATTAAAATTCTTCAACATGTTAAAAAAATCTTTAGAATTAAATTAAAATAATCAAATCAACTCACATATCCCATAAATTAAAGTTCACCTTAATTAATTCATAAATTTAAAGATCAAATATTTTAAGACACATAATACATTAACAAACTAAATAGAACCAACAAACTAACTTTAATTCAGTCAATAAGGGAAAATTGCTACTTTTATTATTTAGGATGGATGCCAGAATAAATGACTACTCACCATGTATCTTATTTATGAAAAAGAAATTCCATTGTTAGTATTTTATTCTTCTATTCATCTATGCTTATATGTGCATGATTTATCTTTATTGTAGCAACTTTCATGATTATTTATTTCATATTGTGTGTGTGAGAGAGTGGTTCGTTAATATTTGTGCAACTCGAGTTTTGTTTAGATAGGAATGTCGTCACAACAATAAAATCCCGATGTTCCACAACAAAGACGAGAAATTCATGTGGATAGAGTACCACGTTAGATGGAAGAAGAAGACAAGGACCGTGTTGTGAACCCTACACATCCACACCCTTCACCACCTCCATGTAGTTTCATTGCCCTCAATTCAAAGCTACAACAAATAGAGGAGGAGCAATGGAACATCAAGAAAGCACTTGAGCGGATTGAACAACAGGTTGAAGGGTAGAATTACACAATCGGTGTCATCCAACAACAATTGGAGATTCAAGTTGGACCAATGGATGATATGGTCAGGACGATCTATAACTGGCATGTGTCTCAAGGACATTTTCTATCCCGTTCTTGAACTTCACAGGCATATCTTATCCTTTGCATTTTATTTCTATTTATATTGAGGACAATATATACTTCTAACTTGGTATAGGGATTAGTTAGTCTAGTTTCTTATTTTCCTTAATTTTCTGAAAAGTTTTAAAAAATAGTGTCTTGAGTATATAAAAAAATAGAAAAATAATGAATAAAAAAAATTATGTTTATTTCTAAATCCATGGCTTGAGCAAAGTAATATGATGATCTATGCCTTGATAATTGTTACACTAGTACATGTAGTTTGAATATCATTTCTAAGGAAGTGATGAATATTTGAAAACATCGTTTTATTACGTTCCTATGATATGACCCTTTCATGTGTAGATTGCGCTTTAGTGGTGACTCCAATCGTGAAGAGACATTTGAAAAAAAAAAAAAAACGAGAAAGGAATAGAGAAAAAAAACCATCATGTTCCCCTTTTATGCCATCATCTCACTTATCTACCGATTATAGGAGAGCATGGTGTGAGTTTTTGAAAAAAAATATTTTTGTATATAAAACACCTGTCTTCCATGGTGACCCTTACACTATTTTTGGTTACGGGAGAATGTTCTAGACCTACTCATCAATTGAAAAAAAAAAAGGAAAAAGAAAAAAGAAAAATTGCCAAAGCAATTCAAAACAAGCAAAATGCTTCAAAGGTACAATGTTCCTTACCTTCCAGTATACCCTCGAAGAGAGAGTGATGGAAATCTGAACCCGATGGAGATGATTCCTAAATCCAAGATTGAAGAAGCTATTTTGGAACTGGAGAAAGCTAGAAAGAATCTTAGATTAGCTCAATGGCCACAATCCCTAAAGAATCTAAACCAACAAGGACGTGATGAATAGGGACAAAGTTCCAAAGCCGTGCCAAAATAGAGCAATGGAGCTAAGAAAGGACAACCTTGGAATGGTAGGAACTATGCTTCCCTTGTAACTTCTAATCTTGTGGAGAGGAAGTGAAGGATGACTTATTTCAAACCCTTGCATGTGGATGGAGGTGTCATTGTTGAACCAGATGAAGGTGTGATTGCTGAATCAATTAGTAGGTTGAAGGATTGTCTTGTTAGGTGTTTTGTTGGAAAAAAATTACCCTTCAAGAGTGTTGATATTGCAACAAAAAGGCACTGGAGCAAATATGGCCTTTAAGAAGCTTTGACTGATGATGGTGGATTTTTCTACTTTCGTATTCCTGATGCTCAAACAAGGGTCAAAATTCTTGATATTGGGATATGGCTGATGTTTGACAGACCCTGTGTTCTTCCGCAATGGAGTCCGGATCTTGTTCTCTCTAAGCAGGAGCATGATAAAATCTCTATATGGGCTAAGTTCCATAATAAACCTCTTGATATGTGGTCTGGTAATGGACTCAGTCATGTAGCAAGTGTAGTTGGCAAACCCCTTTATGCTGAGAGTGTGACCGAGGTTATAGGAAGGCTTAATTTTGCAAGGATCTGCTATGAAATTGATACCTCTAAGTCTTTACTTCAGGAGTTTACCCTGAAGTTGAAATGCTCTGAAAACAAGATTGGTGTGGAATATCAATGGAAGCCTCATGTGTGTGAGATTTATGGTGTTTTTGGACATAATGAACAGGACAAGCTAAAACATCCTGCTGAAAGTGTTAAGGGGAAAGAGATTATTGTGAGCTCTTTTGGGGAAGGAGATAATGTTGATGTGCCTGGTGCTGATGGGTTCGAGCTTGTTAAGAGCAGAAGAAGAAGGTCCAATGGGATCACTATTAAAAGTAGTAGTCCTAGCAAGTCACCTGAGAGGGCTAATACAAGTTAAAAGGCTAAGTTACCTGAGAAGACCAATGATGTTTTGCCTCAACTTGATGTGCCCAGGGTTGACGTTGTTGCTGGTTCCTGTGGTGATTCTATGGATGAGTATATTGAAGGTCCAACTACTAGCATGGAGGTTGTTCCTTCCACTTACCCTGACGAAAAAGCTCTAGTAGACCATGTTCTGAATCCGGTTACTATTGAAATGCAAGAACAATGCCATGACACAAAAGCCAAAAAACCACTAGTGATGAGGTCTCGAGTGGGTGCACAGGAAGGGTCACAGGGAGCTCCTTAAGGTGGTGTACAAGGTGTCAAGCAACAGTCTCAGTCTACTGTGAAGGGTTCCTCTCAACCAAAAAATAAGAGACAGCTGGTTCTAGCTGTCTCTTTATTTTTTGTCTTTTCTTTATATGATTATTGGATGCTGGAACATAAGAGGTCTAGATTAGGCCTCTAAACATGCTGAAATCAAGAACTTGGTTAGGGAGAATAATGTGTTCGTCTTTGCTATCCTTGAAACAAAGACTCATGCTATTGATTTTAATGACACTCTCCATGATGTACTTCCTGGTTGGAGATGTTTCCATAACTATGATAGTTGTCCTACTGGAAGAGAATTGGTGTGCTGGAATCCTTATTTTGTAAGTTGTGTCCTTATTGGGAGCTCATCACATGCTGTCCATGTTAAGATTGTTTATGGGAAACCACAACAATAGTTTATGGTGAGCATATCACTGTAAATAGAAGAAGACTACAGGATGAGCTCGTTGCTGCAAGTACAAGTATGACTCAAGAGACTTGGATTGTTCTTGGAGACTTCAATGCTATTTTGGAGTTGTCTGATAGTACTAACGCTTGGCCACCTTCCTTTGATGATTTTTATAATTCGTTGGTTGATGCTGGATTAGAGGACCTTAGATATTCTGGGGTGAGATATACATGGTTGAAGAATTCTTCTAGGATGGAGGCATGCAAAAGGAAAATCAATCGTGTCTTGTGCAATGTTCAATGGATGGTACACTTTATAGATTCTGAGGCTAATTTCATGAATCAAGGGGTGTCTAATCACTCTCCTACGCTGGTGACCATACAAAAACCAGCTAGAAGAAGAAGTCAATTCAAATTCTACAATTTTTGGACTGAGCATCCCTTATTTCAACAGGAGGTGGAGGAGGATTAGCAAATACAGGTATCAGGTACTCCCATGTTCAGGGTTATTACCAAGATGAGGAATGTTAAGAAGAGGCTGAAGCTTCTCTAGGAGGAGATTAACTAATCTTTCTAAACGTGTTAAACTTGCAAGGGCTGATATGGAAAGGTTTCAATCGAAATTGCTGGAGGATCCTTTTAGTGAGACCTTGGCACACCACGAAAGAGAGGCAGTTCAAAAGTTTGCGCGGCGTTGCCTCGAAGCATTTGTGATCCTAGCTAGGATGGTTGATTGGATTATGGCGTGTGTTTCTCTATTTCTTTTCTTCGTTTCATCCAATAGGGAGTTGAAAGGGCATTTTGAGAGCAGTTGGGGACTTGGGCAAGGTGACCCTTTGTCGTCATATTTGTTCATTCTTGCTATGGATATTTTTTTGGGAATCTTGGCGATTAAGGTGAAGCATGAGGATTTCCGAATTCACTACCACTGTGAAAAGGTGGAAATCACACATCTTTTCTTTGTTGATGATGTAAAGATGTTCTTAGAGGAGAATGTTCGCTCGACTGGTTTGTCAAAGGAAGGGTTGGATCTATTTTCATCCTTGTCAGGCCAACAGCCCAATGCATCAAAGAGTTGTGTTTTGTGGCCGGGAATGAGACGATCGTTTGGCTTAGGAAATGCAACAAATATGGGGCTTTGTTATTGGACAGCTACCGGTATGGTATTTGGGCATTCCTATTATCTCTACAAGGCTTAAAGCCTCCGATTGTGTAGCCTTGGTGGATAAAATTACTAGGCGGGCTAGATCTTATGCTTGCCGACTGTTATTATATACGGGAAGGGCACAAATGATTCGATCGGTCTTGCAAGTGGTGCGAGACATCGAATCAGTTCTCCGTCGTTTTCTTTGGAAAGGTCCTTTGCTCATAAAAGGGGGTACAAAGGTCGCATGGAGAGAAGTCTGTGCTCCATTTCAAGAGGGCAGCTTGGGCATTCGCAAGGTCGATACTTGGAACTCCGCAACCATCATCAAACATATTTGGCACCTTCACCATGATCCTGATTCAAGTAGGATTCATTGGGCCAAAGCAAACTTGATCAGGAAAAAGAATTTTTGGAAGATCATGATACCGAAATGGGCTTCTTCATCGTGGCTCAAGATTTTGCAACTTCGTGGGCGTGTTCAGATGCAATTTCGGTGGAAAATCGATGATGGAGAAATGATATCCTTTTGGCAAGTCTTCTAGGCTCCGGTTGGACTTCTATATCTTCTATTATCTGATTCACATATCTATGCAACATATCTTCTTGATGCATCCATTTGAGCAAGACAGTGACATGTTCCATAGTAGTTGTACGATCTGGTGAATCTTGTTTAGTTGCCTCCAGTTTATGGCGATTTGGATGCATGTATGTGTGTATGAACTTCTGATGGTCGGTTTTCCACAACGTCGGCATGGGAGTTCCTTCGAACTAAGCATCCAAAGGTTCGATGGCATGACACTGTTTGGTTCAAGGGATGTGTACCTCATCATGCGTTCATTGGTTGGCTAGTTCTGTGTTAAGGAACGTCCCAGAACACAGGACCGTTTACTTGCAATTGGAAGAATTCATTCTAGGGTGTTCGGATTTTGTAAGACGGCGTCGAACTCGAATGATCTTCCTTTTTCTTGACTATTCTTTTCTCTAGCCGCTGGTGTCCTTTTAGGCATCAAGATGTGGTATTGGGAGCATGGCAAACTCATGGCATTTTGTTCTAGAATAGTTGGTGCGCCTGTGAAAGTGGATTGTCTACGACATGTTATGATCCAGGTATCGTTATGGCTATGTCATCTGGAAGGAAAGTAATAATGTGTTGTTCCGAGGGTCAAAGCCAAGTGTTCATGCCATAAAAGCTCTTCTATCGAAAACCGTATTGGATAAAGGGTGTATATTGCAAAGTTTTACAAGGGATATGGATGATCTAATTATTCGACAACATTGGAAGCTCCTTGAATCAGTGTTTAGGCCTGCGATGCGTCATGGGCTTCGATGATTATGGCATGGTGACTGGTTATTTGTCTGGGTAGTTGCTTAATCTGGACTGGATACGGTGGTGGCCTTTGGTTTTATTTGGATGCTCGATCTGGGAAGCTGGATATTGCTGTACGGAAGCTATTCAAAACTGGTTGGATGCTTGACCTGGTTGGGATTTTGATTTGCTGGGATTGTTATGAGCTATATTATGCAGATTCAAGGGGTGTTTGTTGTTGGATTTATGCGTCATGGGCTAAACTGTTGCGATGGCAAAGCTGCTGCTTTTGGGAAGTGTTGGAGTCTGGTTTGTTGTAGACACAGGTTGCTATGCTTTGGGCTGTATGGTGCATTGTCATTATGCATTATTTTGTTGCTAGTTTTATATTTTGAGCCGAGATGTGGCCATTCCATTGGGCCGTTTGTGGACAATGTTGTATATGGGTTGTACGTAAAACTCTTCCTCCCGATTTTGGTCTCGCGGTGAGGATGATAGGTAGTTAGTTAGCTTAGCTAATTTCATTATTGCTTTTCCGTCCATGGGGTGTTTTCATGACTAGATGATGATCATGCCTTTTAAGAGGAGGGGCATGTTCTATCCACCTAGATGACTTGCCATGACGGTATCGGGACTTGTATCCATTTTTGAAATCCTCTTAGGATAATGAAATTCACCATACCCATTCAACTGTGAAAGCAATGGCCGAATCATTTCCCCCACTCACACTCTCTCTCTCTCTAGAATCCTTTCTTGACCTCCCCCACCCATGAGCCCCAGATCTCAAAAGAAACAAGGCGGCCAAGGCAATGGCCGATGCCGTAGCCGCTGCTAATATAGCTGCACCCGTTGGTGGCCTGACAATCCGTGCTGAAGAAACCAAAGAAACCAAAGAAACCACAAAGAAATGAATGATCCTAAACACCACAAAAAAACCAAACACCACAAAACTGCCACAACCTCCCAAACCCGCCACCACCATAACAAACCAGCCACAACCACCTTTGGATACCAAGGATGATGATCCTTGGCAAAACCCTTTGACCATCACTGTTGCCCTGGCAGCTCCCTGCATGGTTCAGCACGCAGCGGTGATGTTGGATGAGCCAATGGAAGCCTCACCTGCCTTGGTTCCTGAGGCTGTCGAGAAGAGTATAACTTCTCCGTCTTAGGACCTGCAAGAGAGAATGAAAGAAGATAGTCAAAGTCCTAAAACGTGTGAGGGATCTGTTGAACGAAGGTCTTGCAAGTCAGAAGTATCCGGTTCAAGTCCATGTGAAATGAATGAGATCCACAATGAAGATGATGTATGCCCAGCGATGGAGGTTGAAGATCGGTCCTTGAGAGTTTTAGGTCGGCTAATCTGAGAATTCCAGCAAGCTTGCTCAAGATTCTTACTGAAAATCGTGAATCCATTCTTGTCATTGAAGATGACGCCATGGCTTCTCATGCTGATGACTTGCTTCTTGGGAAGAGCTCGACATGAACGGATGAAAGAAGTGAGCAGTCTCGAGGTCAGATGACGTGTGACATGTCTAATTCTTAGATTGTGGGGCCCGATGTTAATATTGGAGCTTTGCTTGCTTCTGATGAAGGACAGCTTGAGACACGTGGCAATTTACCATTGACAGATTCTAATGGTAGGGCATGCACAAATGTCGTTGTGGCATTGGAAGGTCAGCATGTGGAGGCTGGTTTTATTGTGAGCAATCACGTATTGCCAGATGGCAGTAGATCTTTGGTCCAGAAAGGAATTGATGAGGAGAAAAGAGGTTTGAATAGTCCTGATCCATATGCCAAAGTTTCATTAGCTGGCCAAAGGATGACTATCCAGACTGGGATTAATTAATCAGTGCCCAGGTGGAAAACTTTCATTGGATCAGGGTGAAGAAACGTGGATGTTGCTGAGACTTGCATTCAAGTACGTCCGAACACTACTTCTTCACAGCTTCTTCTATCTGATTCGACTAAACTCAAAAATTTGAAGATCAAACACCAAGAGAGGCTTGTTGAGTTGGAATCGATTCGAGTACAATTTATTTCTTTGAAAGGAAGACGAGTAATCCAGGATGCTTCGAAGGAGAAGGCAGTACCTTTGGAATATGCACATCAAGTACTCGATGGAATGCCTCAGAGAGATTGAACTGGACGTGGATTTGATCCTGCAAGGTCATATGCAACGATGGTGAATTCTTATCCTCTCTGAAGGAAATTGAGCTTGTCATACATAGTGATAGGAATGTGCAATCCCTCCAAGTTGAATAGAAATTGATGAAAAAAACTAAGAAATATTAGCCATGATTTTATTAGTGTGCTTAGGTTGGAAATTAGGTAGGTATATGTAGTCTAGGTCAGATGTTGGAGAGCAGACGGCCAGAGATGGAGAGTATTGTGGACCACCAGATGCAGACTACTACAGAGAATTTCGGCTAAGTAACTAAGACATACATAGACAACAAAAGACTTGCAAATACTTCAGGATCTGGGATTAATCTTGCAAACAAGGCCAACACAGCAATGCATGGATTGCATCAGATCTGGGTGCAGACAATGTTGCAACAGTGACTGGGTGCAGACGAGATCTCAACGGTACTGAGTGCAGACTAAGTTATAGCAGACTGGAGTGTAGCAGCGATGGTTTCTTTGGTTGGGGCAGAAGTTTGAGGATTAAACACATCGAAGTTTTCCTGTTGGACTTTTAGGCCCGAGAATGATCATGGAGAGCATCATGAACTTAGTTTTCAGGCACAAGCCTGGAAGAAGATTGTATAGCATCAATATCACAGGCCAACACGAGTACTTCAATCCGAAATTACTAAAAGGAGCAAATCCATCCGTGCATAGTCCCTAGCGAACATTTCTTAGTTCTGTAGAGAACCAAGGAAACTTCTTATCTAGATGTTTCCAAGCCTCACTATCTGATGGATGCGACATCTAATCTTCAACGCTATGCTTGGTGGAGTGCCCAGACATTGCCTCGGCATTGTTCTTAGTCGCATACAACCGTTGCAACCTCAGAGTGATCGAAAAATATCTCAATACTTTCAGAGAAACCCATTTTTTGCCTCTCAGTTTCTCCTTGTATCAAGATGCCCCACAAACGGAACATGTCTCTAAGCCCGAATCCCCCTTCCAGAACAACATACAGCCATAGGGGCACACATCTATCTTCTGAACAAGTAGCCGAATTCCCCTCATCAGCCTATTAGTCGAGTACAACGTGTTCGTCATCACGTTATCTTCCGGACAGATATCCTTCAATAGAGCAGCAATGGCATATGTTGCCCTATGAGGTATGTTGTACTCACATTTGATGTTCAACAACCTAGATGCGGCCTTCAGTTGAGATAGTTTGCAACTAGGATACAACAGCTCCCGTGCTGCATTCAACATGTCAAAGAACTCCCTGGAAGCAGGTGGTAGATTATCCTCGTCATCATTCCCATTCCCTACCATGCTCTCAAAGTTAGAAGCCCCAAAACCATCTGCCACCATGGTCTCATAGGGAATAACCCCGGACATTCTTGATGACTTCAATGTCACAGTGAAAATTCCACCTCCAATATTCAAGCAAAAAGGCGGACATATACAAATGCATCCTCACAACATCAACCAACTGATAGTCTCTATTCTAACACTTAATACATGGACACTTAAGTATCCATAATAGTTGAAGAGTTGATGTTGAATAACAAAGTGTATGAATTTGTCGACATTCCGAGCATACTTCTTACTAAAAAACCCGTCGACTAACCGTTCATACATCCAAGATCTATCATACATCCATGATAAATCCAAATCCATCACTCTGTTCATACAAGCATTAACAAAATCAACCTAACTTAAAATTTTTAAAACAATTAAAACGCGTCTTCCCTACATAAACCATCAACTAGTTAATAATCCAGATGTTTCTTTTTAACTAGGTAATAGTCTAGTTTTTATATTTTTTTGAGTCCTAAGACAAACTAGTTCATTATCAATAGTCCATTCAATAAACCAGTCCGAACACCCGTTCTCCTGCTTCTTATCCGAACACCCATTCATCTGCCAATTGCAACCTAATTTTTCAATAACAATCCTCATCTGAACACCCATTCGTCAAAATAAATTAATTACATTCCAATGCCGAAATCACATTCTAAAATTCACAACAAATTAATACAACAATCTATACTAAAACCAACCATCATCCAAATAAACCTAAATCCAACAAACCAATCAAACGTCTCAAAAATATAAAAATTTAAAGATAATAATGGTTACAAAATTATACAATTTTGGAGAAATTAGGTTAGGGTCTGATAGACAAGGATGCTGCGGGTTGGGGCTATCGTGGGCCGGGAATGCTGCGGGCAGTGGTCGCCGGTGGTGGATTTAAAAAAGATGTGGTGGTGGCGGTCGGGGAGTGTGTGGAAAATGAGGGGAAGGAGAAGTGACGATGGGGGAATATAGGGAGGGGGAGGTGACGGTGGTGGTGGTGGTTGGGAGTGTATGGTGGTGGCGGTGGTCGTTGGTAGTTTGGGAATGTGTGCGCGGCGGAGGAAAAAAGAGAGAAGTAAAGGAAGGAGAAGCAGTTTGGTTCGATGAAAATATAATAGAAGTTTGCGACCGATACGGTCGCTAAAATTAATTTGCGACCGTTTTAGTCGCAAACATTGCGACTGACTTTAGTTTGGTCACTAATTTAGTTTACGAAGGAATCGGTCTCTAATTTAACGACTGAAAGTTATAAATGGTCTCAAAAAGTCTTTTTTTTTTTTTGTAGTGAAAGCACTTGGCAGGAAGTCAGGATGAATAGAAAACCACACGTAGCTGTGGTTCTATGATGCAGAGTCCTGGACAGCTCTACTAATCAAAGAGTAGAGAAAGTTGACTCTAGAGTTATTACACCAAAAGAGTTCATCATTGACGAGCCGTTGTTGGTCAAGATCCAGGAAGTCGTTGAGAAGTTCAAAAGGAAGGCTCTCTACAATATCAGAAAGGCTATTGAAGAGAGCATTGCAGCAGAAGAAGGGACACAAGAAGGAATGGATGGTGATGCCTCTCTTGAAGACGATTGGGATGAAGAAGAAGAAGAAGATCTTGATGAACTGATTGACAGCACAACACTAGCAGAAGTAGAGCAGCAAGGTAGAAACATCAGCAAAGCAACCGAAGCAGCAAAGCCATCTCTACTGATTGAGGGACCTACAACACAACAACAAGTGTTTACTGAAGTTATCATGGCAGATGTTGAAGCACCTATTCAGGGGGAGATCAGCACTGACGGCTATGCAATTAAAGCAACTCCACTCCAGATCAAACAAGAAATGATCGGGGAATTCTACAGAATCAGAGAAACCACCACACCAGAAGGTCAAGAAGGAGGATAAGCATAAAAAACAACAAGGAGGTTCAACTCATAAATAAATCATCATACTTGAAGACGAACCAGTACAGAAGGATATGCCTATCGATAAAAAGCAGAGTCTGCCAGCAGAGAAAGAATGGGAACTGTTCTCAGTAGAACAAAGATCACCCTCAGTACACTAAAGTACCTCAAAACAGCACAACATCATTCCAGCAGCAGCAATGATATCACAGACTCCTAGGACCTCACTCACTCATGAACACACTTATGTGGAAAAGTCAATATTTCAAAACTTATCTCCCATTGTAAGTGATATTCCCAATCACAGCCTCACAAAGACAATTTGCTCAAGAGTTGGAGGAGGCAATGAAAGATCCTTCCTCAGAAAAGACTAAGTATAGCAAGGATGGACTCCTTTGATGAAGCAGACGCACGACCAACCACCACCACAGCAAACCAGATCCTAACTGAAGTGATGGAGGCACCAGACAAAGATGTAGAGGGACAGAACATTTCATCAAATAAACTTCAATAAAAAACGGCTCGATAACAACACACTACCTGTGTCCCTGATTTTATTGTTACTCAATACAAACCACAACCAAAATCACTGGAGATGCTAGAGACTCCACACATTAGTTCAGTAAGACTTACTGCACCAGAAACACTCAATTCTGAGGCCACATTGACAGAGACATATAGGATGACAACACAACAGGAGCAATTGAGAAGGGAGTTCGAGATTGGCATACAACTCCTTACTCTGAAGCTTCAAAAGCACTTTGCTGATAAAACTCAAGAGATCAACCATTGCATTGCTTATATACTAAAAGAAGTTGCGAAGAAGCACCAACAAACCCACCGTAAGCTTAATCAACTTGCTCTTGCTAGTCTCTATACTGACAAGGCTACTCAAAAGCTATCAACAACATAGCAGACAATGTAGATCACCTTGGGCACACATCCCAAGCAACAGTCCAAGGACCTTGACACAATCAAGGATAGACTCAAGTCCTTGATTGATCGTTAGGAGGATGATAGGCTTGATTTGAATCAAGGATGACATCCTAATAACTATCAACGAGCACAAGAAAGAAACATTTTAGAAGTTGACAGCTATTCAGTCTGGTGTAGACTCACTCAGAGATACTGTTAAGGTCCTCCCCTTAATTGGTTATGACAAAAAGGGGAAGAAGACACAAGAGTCAGAAGAAGAAGAAGAGGCAACCAGACAGCTCAAAAAAATTTACACCCCAGTTTAGATAGTTGCACAAGAAGTAGAAAAGTTTACACCAGCATAATGAGCATAACGAAGGGCTGAACAGGAGAGGCATGGAAAGAAAAGTCAAAAGAGACGGATATCATGCCCAATTCTATAAGGATTCTATTACACAACAACACAACATAGAGGGTCAGCACAAAACTTCAGGAGTACAACACAGTGGAAGGAGTACCCATAGCCAGAGGAGTGGACATCAGCAACGGAGGAGAGATGAAAAAAGGACAACAGAAGTTGTAGCTCAGATGTCTCCAGATATGAATTGAAAAGAAGGGATAGATCCAGATCTCCACCAAGGGACCCCAAGTAAGGAAAAAGGGGTGACTACGGCTACAGCAAAGAAAAGAGATGGAAAGGTTGCCAAGAAGTCAAGTTCACTTCTTCAAATACATATTTTCAAACTTCTTTTACCTTTTCCAAACTTCAATTTTTGTGTATATCTAGGAGTATTTGTTATCACCAATTTAGGGGGAGATTATTAGATCAGAAGGCTTAGAAGTTAGTGACAAAGAAAAGGACTCTAAGGAAATCATCAAGGAATGGATAGAACCCGTCATAAGTTATAACAAATTGAAATAAATGCACTACTTCACACCATACAATATTTAATAATGTAGAAGTAATGAGTACGAGTCGATCCCATAGAGAACGATCTTTACAATATTTATGAATTAAGTTGTCGATACTAAACTTTTCTCTAAAAGGAGGGGGGGGTCGATTGTAACATGAATAAAATGGGAAAATACAATTGAACTAAAGATTTTATATTTTTGTTTTTCAAAATATTTTTATCAAAGTTGATAAAGTGTATTGCAATCGTAGTTATCTCTCTTCATGGATTCAATCATTAACTAGCATTTTCATTTCATCCTTGTTTATGATAGGTACTCATAATAAAGCTCGATAAAAAGAGAGTTATCGATGAAACTATTGGTTGCCATAAGACATGCCATAACCAAATTAACATGTTTACTCTATGTTCAAAAGAGAATGTAACATAAACTAGACATGTCGCATTACAATTATTTCTTTAGCACCTCATAATATAACCTAACATAGATTAGCGCTATATTATGCTCATTTCTTGTGATCATAAGTTAACCAAAAGAGAATGACATTAACCTACGAACTTGCTACTTTCATCAACCAAAAGAGAATGGCTTGATTGCATACATGCTTCTCTTATGTACTGAGGTGATCAATCAAAACACATAGAATTAGCCATTAAAAATATATCAACACATGAATATGATATCACAAGTCTTGAACATGAAATTAGTGAATGCAGACATCACGTCTCATAAGAATCCATGAAAAAGATCCAACTACTATGCCATACTAAAGTTTTACGCTACCATAGTCATGAATGATAACAGCAAATCCAACAGCTAATTGAAATAAGTCATTAAAACAAAACTAGGGATAGAGTATTAAACCAACAACCAATGATAATTGGTTTAGAAATAGCCGATTACAACTTCGCAATGATGATGATCCAACAAAGCGTAGATATGCACCGTCTAAGATAAACCTCTCATCAATGGTGTGAAGAGAAGACCAATCTGAGACCGTCCCAGCCTCGTCTCCGATAAAAAAACCCTGATAAAAGCAGTCCCCTTTTTGTCCTTTGAGAGTGGCTATATACAGTAAATGAGAAATTACTGAAATCCCACCAAAATAGAAAGATAAGATTATATAATTTTTAGGGGAGGCACGTTCCGTGCGTAGGTGATACGGGCCTTGCACAGTGAGCACAGCCTGTGCCTCCCCATAACCCGTGCTCAGAGAATACCAGAAAGCATTTGGCATAGCCCATGCTCATTAAAAAGCTAGCATACCTCAATTTTAAAGCTCCAAAAAGTAATAGACACGTCTCCGCCTATTCACGATCAATCAAAACCTCAGAAATTCATCTTCAATTCTTCTTCCATGCAACTTACGACCAAAATCACGCTATACTCTTCATTCTTGCATTAAAAATAAGAAATACGGCAGTATCGATGTTCTAACCATAAAAGGAACTAAAACGACTCAAACTAAGATGAAACACATAACGAAAACTAAGAAAATGATGCATGTTTTCACACTGATCAAATTCTCCCAAACCAGACATTTGCTTGTCCCTAAGCAATAGAAAACACACAAGAAGAAACCAGAACCATGAAAAATGAGAGACTCGTGACAATTAAATAAACACGTGTCATCACTCATATTTCTGCAAGCCATTTCATCATTCTCTTCTCACCACATTACATGTAGTTATCCTTATATCTCTAAAGGATCACCTAGAAAAGCACCACTCTCCAACCCATAATGGTCGTGAAGACCATATCAACACTCTCATCATGCAAAGATAGAAATTCACTTCCTTACCACTACCAAGTAGCTAGTAGCTTAAGATCTTTATATTATAAGAATCTACCTCCTATCGTTGCTCTTACATCCCGTGTTTAATTTCCCTCCATATATGTGCTCTTGCTAGAGATGCAAATTTAGCGATACTTCGGACAACAAACAATTATATAGCGAGAAGGGTTTCAACTTAGTCCATCTTTTATTCTTGTATGACACTTGTATAATGTCTTTGTTTCGAGTAAACACATTTCGCAAAATTCTTAGAAACTCTTGTTTATATTCTTCTGCTAAAGCAAATGTGAACTCTTTTAGACACAAACAAAAATATTTTATTTATTTATATATTTTTTTTTCACACAAAAGCTGGACTCACATGACAACATGACACACAAATAACAAAAAAAAAAAAACCTAACTCAATAAAAGCAAAAGGCTTACTTATATTTACATAACTCCTCCCCCAAACCTAAAGTACACATTGTCCTCAATAGAAAAATAGCGAGTTAAGGATAGCAGGACATACTCACAAAGCTGCATGTCAACTTTGGGAGGAGGACGGTAGATACCGCCTCTAAAGAGTGTTCATCATATCTTGCAATGGAACTCTCCTTGTAGTTGCTGGTTTTCTTGTTGATTGAATTTTCACTCTCTTGCTCCTTCTTCTTCTTCTTCACAAGCTTCATTTTCCTGAATTCGTTGGGCAGCAAACCAACATTTGAACCCACTGAATCCTCGTTTCTCGTTTCCACTTTACGATTTTCTCCATGTGTTTTCAAATTCAATCTCAAAATGTCACGAAATCCCCCGTTCTTTACTAGAGACATTGCACAATGAAACATCGCAAGTAGCACTAAATTTTTTCAAGGATTATCATGAAATAACAGTGTAAAGTAATCTCCATTAAACAAAAATTTTCGAGAACTAGCAATAAAGGTATGGTCAAGCGTTCTAGCTTCAATACGTCTTTTAACACTTAAATTATGTCCTAAATGCATAGCAATTGGTGTAATTAAACCTCCAAAAACTATAGGACCTTTTCCATTCAAAGCAAAATCGTGCCAATAACGGGCTATATGTGATGCATAATCAATATTTTTGTCGTTGTACATTGCCAATAAAAACATGATTTCATTCTTTCTCAATTTTTCATACTCACTTCGTCCAAAAATTGTGTGACTCATAACTTGTTGAAGATAATAGAATGTCAGGTTATGGACCATAGAAGCTTCTGAAGATTGTTCATTAAAATTACTTCTACCAGAAATAGATTTCCAAAATTTATCAAAACTCCACTCTACATTCTCTGGTGATTGTCTATCTCCTTTTGTCCTAAACCCATATAATTTATTCAAATCATCAACAGTTATCACATGCGGGGTATTGAAAAGTTGAAAAGCAATAAAACCAAATTCAGGATGCTCATCTGCCTCAATGTTGATTCGAACAGTCACTTATTCCTCTTGGTTAGCACAACCCGGCCCAGCTTATCTTCAACCTATAACCGAACATGTAACCGTGAGCTTGAGCCCATTAACAATAGGATACATGTTAATTACAGGGGATTAACAGGTCTTACTATTTACGTGTTAGACCTTATACAACAGACATTATGAATCAAACAGAGATTCACTACAAGATTTGATGCACATGTATCAAGGCTTTTGCTTACTGTACTTTGCACATAGTGCATGTATTATTTCACGTTTTATCGAGTTCACACACGTTATCAAGTTTTATTCACGTATTTTCAATCTTACACACGTTAACACGCTTTATTCATGTATTTCCAAGCTTATGCATCTTATCACGTTTTATTCACGTACTTTATCAAGACTGGATATGGGAACAGCCATACGTACATGAAGTCTGTTATTAGGTTAGTTAGACTATACTAGGACTTAGCATTGGGCCTGTAGTACCCCCAAGATGGCTTACGCCCAAGAAATGGCCGACTCATCGTCGTCATCACGTGCACACAAAGGAATGATTCATTCCGGGATAAATCACTCCTCCCCAGCTAGTTAAGAACACGACACTGTCCCAATCCCCACATTATCCGGATTTATTCTTTTAAAGCACATATGTTGTTGGTAACATTCACGGTTTCCAAACAAGTATTAATAGGCATGAGAATTGAGTGTTGTCATTTATAACAGACGACTACCATGAAGTACTTTATTGTTATGTTCGAGATTTGATGGATGTTTCGTTCAAAAGGAATAGGATGATTTGTAATGATTTGAATATGTTATGTATGTTAAATTATCCGGAATCAACATAATCAGCATAACACGGATAACCATGTATGTTTAATTAATTAAAATAATCCGAGACATGCAGATTACATGTAAATATTTTATTAAATATCACGATTACTTTTAAAACCAATTATAAAACGTTTCAAAATATTATTATATTAATTATTCAAGTACGTAATTATGGTTTAAAATATATGCAACTAATATCGTCGTTACAAAGGCTTTAATCCTAGCATGGTTTAAATTCTCATGTGAACAAGATTTCATCTAAACAGATTTTTAAATTTATTTTAATGAGCCTATAACCTTAGGTTATAAATAAAGATAATGACGAATGTTACCTTGTAAATGCATACGTATGAGATTACGATTAATATTCATGCTCACGATTTCGAACGTCTGCAACTTCCGCTCCTACACAAATACGTAATAGTCAATATAAGTGATTTGCATCATATCAATACAACAATTCATGAGTATATAATATAATATACACTTTAAGCCCAAGTGTATATCTTTTACAGCAAATTGGAGACAAATCCCCCCCACACTTATTAACTATATTTTACTCCCCAAAATGTATAATAGCACATTTTGCTCCCCCAAACCAAATCCAAATACACTTTACTCACCATTAACCAAAATCAAAAGGAATCTTCGATAACTCCTACTCCTCTACTTCCCTGACCTGACACAGATTCCTCAATAATTGTCCCCTTTAACCCACCACCGCACGCGGCAATCTTCCCTCCATGAACAAAATCATCATTTTCATGCAATGTGAAATGAATTTACATTCATCAACCTCACTTTCATCAAATTCATCTTAATTCGGTTGCATTCCAATGGTGAAAATGCTCCATTTTGGCCGAAATGAAGTCGTGAGCAGAATTTGATGAAGCTCCATTATTCAACCACATTTGAAGACTCAATTAAGCTCGAATCGATTCGATTTGTATGGTTTTGATTTTGTCATCCACATATTTGAGGTATGTCCACAATGTGTTCCACAGATTCAGTTGGTTTCATGTGGATAGAGCTAAAATCCAATTCAACACTCTCGTTTTGCCATATTGGTACGGATTGGAAGTTGTTTACGATGTCTGGTAGCGATGGTCTTGTACCACTCGACATTGAATTAGTTACACTTTGTAGATATGAAGATGAGTGCCACTCCATCTCCATCCGCAAATCAATGTCCCTGGTAGATGTGTATGAAAAACTAATGAACAAAATGTCTACAAATTAATCCGGTCTTGGTGACGTTGAGGTACCGTGCTCCTCAACTTCAAAGTCATGTTACCCTAATCGATGATAGTGATGTGTCGAACATGTGCTGTGTCTACACATGCGCAAATTCGGGCATTATTGAAATGGTCGTATCCAAGAAGACCGATCCTCCTCCTGCAAGATTATCCTCTTCTAGCGTTCATCAAGATTCGAGGTAAAAAATTTAACATTTTTGTGAGTTTGCTTGTTTGATTGTGCCTAGTCTCGAACTGAGATAGGTAATAGAGGTAGTATAAATAGCGTATTATATTGTACAAAACAAGTCATTCGCAATAAATCCATGGAAGATTTCTATCTATGTTACATATCTTGCAGTATAGATTTTGTAACTCTTCGTAAATATTAGATCTGATTGAGTAAAAAACATATCTGATGCAGTGCAAATAGTATAAAAAGCTGTGTTTCATTAAAACAGCATTGTATGCATTGTTACGGATTTTGTAAATTTCAAAAAATACGGTATATTTTTATCAAAATTTGTTTTGTTAGTTGTTTTTTTTACAAGCCTAATTTACAATGAGGCTAATATGTACTTGGTTTTCTTCTTTCTTAGGTCATTATATGAAGAAAATCCAACAGCCATTACTGTTTCTAGCACGGAAAACATTACCATTGAGTCATGGCGTGATTGTATTCAAGGGGAAGGTCAGGTGTTTGTTGATGCCGATGACTTTCGTATCACTGTCAAAAATTATGTCATTGCGACAAACTGGGATTTCAATTTCATAAAAAATGATAGCAAGAAGGTAATTGTGGTTTGTCCTAACGATCCTTGCAAGTGGCGTATATTTGCGGCAAGATCCAAACGTTCAGGAGAGACTCTATGATTCGTCGTTGTTGTCTGACACATATATGTGAGATTGGTTTATCAAGCAGAGGACATCCAAAAGCGAAGGCGGTATGGGTTTCAAATATCGTAAAGGGAAAGTTGAGGCCGACACCAGGATATCGGCCAACTGAGATTGTGATCGATATTCAGCGAAATTATGGAGTTTAGCTTCGATATCATCATGCGTGGCGTGGCAAGGAAGTTGCATTAGGAGAAATCCATGGTAAAGCTAGATGCTCTTATGATCAGTTGAGATGGTATTGCACTAACTTTAAGATAACAAATCCAGAAAGCCTAGCAGAGTACGAACTCGAGAGTGGTACTTCTCAATTCAAGCAACTCTTCATTTGTTTTAGGGCGTGCTTAATTGGTTTTGTGAGTAGCTGCCTACCTGTTGTGTTCTTGGATGGCACATTGATTAAACATAGGTATAGAAGCTGCCTTTTAAGTGCTACCGCGAAGGATGCAGATGGAGGACTTTTGTCGATCGCTTTTGCCATTGTTAGTGTAGAAAATAATGAGAACTGGGAATGAATTTGTATTCAATTGGGGAATGCCTTCTAACCCTTATTCTTCCCTGATATGTGTTTGGAATCGATATTTGTTTTTCTCTGATCGTCACAGTGTACATTTGCGTGCTGTACCATTATGCTTCCCTGGAGCTCATCATTCTTATTGTCTTCGGCACGTCGACAAATTCAAGAAGGAGGTGCATATCATTAAGCCATTCTTGTTTTCTTTCGAAATATGTATGTTACCTGACGAATCTCATGCTTTGTTCTCCTAATTATTTGTATAGGTGCTAACAAAGAATCCGATGTTGAACAAGAAGAATTGGTGTACTGTTTTCAAGACTGCTACATATGCAATGACGAACGAAGAGTTTGCGTTGAACATCAACAAGATTCTTGGGACGATGGAGCTAGGTCGATATTTCATTGCAGAATCCAATCCGGAGTGTTGGTCCAACGCTTTGTTTCCTGGTTATCGATGGGGTATCCTGACGAATAATTTAGCCAAAAGTTTTAACAGTTAGATTCGTGATGCTCGTCACCTTCCAATCACAGCAATGGTGGATTAAATACGGGTACACATCATGAAACTCATGTACGAAAGATGAGAAAGAAGTATTGAAGGAGATTCCTTTTTATGCCCTGTCCCACAAAAGAAACTGTCCAAGGCCTACCTGGGAAGCCGTGAACTCAGCCTGCTTCGTGCAAGCCGCACCACCTTCGATGTGGTTGATGAGGAATGAACTCATGCGGTGGATTTGCTTAAGAGGAAATGCAGTTGCAGAACCTGGCAAGTAAATGGAATATATTGTAAACATGCCTGTGCATGGCATTGAGGCGAATGTGAGGCTTTGTATGGCTATTATGGCAGCTACTTCACAATTGAGAGTTACAGACGTACCAATAAGGAGATCATGAATCCAATGCCCAACCAGCCTCAATCACACACATTCCCATAAAACCACAATGAAGTGCCGTTAATACCGTCTAATGTTCCTACACAAACGGGCCGTCGAAGGATAAGAAGAATTCCATCACAAGTTATGTTACGTCCAATCAAATTTACACGAGAACAGGAGAACATGCCAAAATCACATTGAAGGTCCATAAGTTGTTGTATTATGTAGACAATGACCTGCTAAGCTAATTGATTCATCTTGCTTTTTCAGACTATGGTTGTAAACCCATGGAGGACTCATGTTATGATTATCAAGCTTGATATTCTCGTGTATTCTCCTGCTAAGTTGTTGTATTCGTGGTATTCACGATTATAGGTTCAATACAGTAAAATTATCTTATTTTGGAGTGTGTCATTTCAATATTGCAGTGAACATTACAGCTCAAACAATACATGTATATGAAATCATGAATTTAAGTACGCAAATTGTAGTAAACAAAAAAAGTATTATAGTAAAGACAAATCATATTAAAGTATGCAGAAAGGGTGTTTCATGATCAAACCAGGATGTTTAGTACACAAAAAGAGTATTACGAAAATATAGAAAGAGGGTTGGAGCATACGAAAATATTGTTGTTCTATAAATAAAGAGTATTAAAGACTACACTAATAGTGTTACAGTATTATAAAATTTTATTTAGTTTGAAGGAATACTTCTGTAGTATATAGACAAAGATCTGTAGTAAAATAAAGAATATTAAAGAATACATTAAGAGTGTTCTAGTATAGATTGTAATAATTGAGTCATGGTGTTCCAATAGTATTGTAAGAAAATATTTTGAGTGTGTATGGAGTATTACAAGAACATAGGACTTCGTACATCTTGGTATTACATATGTTGATACATCATGGAGTATTATAAGAGCATAGGACTTCATACCTCTTGGTATTACATATGTTGAACCTAATTAGTATGTCGATATGAACTACATGGTAATACTACATAGTATGTTAATAAAGAGTACTGCAGAACACACTAAGACAGATGCAGTATAAAACAAATTATTCAATATAACGAATAAAATATGCATTATTAACAAAAAAGTATGCAATATTTTTAAAAATTTATGCAGTACAAAAACAAAATATTACAGTATACAAAATAAATTTTATAGTAAAAATAAAGAGTAGTTAAGAATAGACTAAGAGTGTTGTAATATAGGTTTTAATAATTAGGTCTTATGGTAAAAGTATTGCAGTGTACATTAATAGTATTGCAGAAAATATGTGGATACATCTTCGTCTCTTTACATATGTTGATATGTCATGGAGTATTATAACAACATAGGACTTTGTATACCTCTAGGCATTACATATGTTGATACATCTTAGTATAAGAAAAACATTGGTTCATACATCTTTGTATTTGATATGTTGATACATCTTAGTATTACACATGTTGATATGGACTACCTAGTATGTTGATCCAAACTACTTGGTATGTTGATATGAACTACTTATTATATTGATGTGAACTACATAGTAATACTTTGGATATTTCTTAGTTCCAATAGGAACAAGCTACGATCTTTAGACAAAGGTATGAACTACATAGTACATATGATGAACTTCTTGCAGTATACCTTGACTATTACACAAATTAAAATAACTAAAATATAATATAAGAAAGAAGAATGTAGTACGGGTAAGTCCAAATGCAATATGAAATTCATACGGACCACAACATTGATATGCAAATGCAGTATAAAATAGATCTTCGTCATACATTCAGAACAAATTTCAATACCACTTGCAAAATACATTAACATTGATATATACTGCAAAAATTGGTTCAATTACACTTGTCTTAGGTCATACAAAAAATTCCACAAGTGAGGCAGATTGAGGCAAATCACTACTCCGATTTCGCACCCCAAACACAAATGGTGTCCTACAACAAGGACAGCGCGATCTTTGCCCGCTTCAACCCCATATCAACTGTGCAAGAACGTGGCCACATATGCTTCACAAAACATTCAACCCACATACACAAAAACACACCACAATCTACACTGCCTTCTTGGTGACGACAATCCTTCATGTGTTGGAGCTTAACTTTACTGAAGTCAACCTCATAAACCACATCAATGTAGTTTATAATGAAGTTTGCCTGTCAAATACAAAGCGATTGTTAGTAAAAATCAATAGAAATCTATAATCAAAACAGCTTGAAAGCTACTGACCACGGATTTGGCTGTGCGTTCAGTTTTTTTCCACATCGAGTTGTAATGCTTAATTGTCCTAGCATTGACATCCACAACTAACAAAGACCAATTCCACCTTATGTCGTTGCATAGTGGGTAAAATACATATCGAGAAGATAAGAACTTGGCCTTGTCGACTCATGCCATTCACACCTTATAACTACCCTTCAATCCACCCACAAAGGCGGAAAAATTATTTGTTTTAGGTGCCCTCCTTGGGTCAGTCATGACCTTTGCTATATTACCCTGTTATGGAAAAGAAAAAAAATGAGATATAGACAGCCTACATTAATACGAAGGAGTTCATTCAAAACGAAGACACAGTATTATAGTAAGACACATACCACAAGCTCTACATGCCAAAAGACGAAATCGCCTACTTCACACAATGTCGTCAAATAGGAATTGATGACGTTTCCACAAAGAGCCTGGTTATACAACAAGTGTAGGATTACAGATCCCTCCAATTCGAATTCCCCATCTTGTGACCAAACTATAACATTAGGAAAACAAATATTCGGGTCAATAGGTCAGTAGAAAGAAACAGGAACTAGTTCCAAGCTATAATCAAGTTATAATAGACAAGAAAGAAGATAAGCATTATTTATTTACCTCTTATCAGCTTCCTTGACAAACCATTGCAACAAGAATCGATCGTTTGGATCTTTCAGAAGAAGTTCGTCACAAAATATCTCCTCAACCTTTACTTTCTTCGATCGCTTCAGCGGTGTGACTAGATTGAAAATTTTTGCTTCTTGGGACCTTTCTTTGTTCGTTTCTTCACAACATCGATTATTCTCTCATCATCGTTATCCTCACCTTCGTTGGCCATAGCATCACTGTCTTCGTTTTCATTCTCCTCATTTTCTTCATTCTCCTCATTCTTGACATCCTTCTCAACCTCACCCTCAACAACATCGTCTCTTTTACTCTCGACCTCACCCTTGCTACCACCCCTTTCGCTCCCAGCCACATCCTTCTCATCTTCCCTTTTACTCTCAACCTCGGCCTTGCTACCTTCCTTAACTCTCCCAGCCTCGACAGCATGCTTCTCATTGTCAATCCCTGCCTCATCCTTCTTTTTATTGTTCTCATCATTCACAGGTAGCTTCATTTCATCTCCATCTTTATCCTTTTCCTTCATCTCACCCACATAATCTCCATCGAGACTCATTTCATTAATTTTCTGAACACTTTTGAGAACAATGGAGTCAGGATCAAACCCTCCATGGTCATCCCATGCCCTCACCCCATCTCTCCAACGATCATTTTTTAATCCTTGGTAATCCAAATCATCTTCCCTCTCATCTTTCATTTCAAACGAATCAAACAAACTTCGCTTTGTTTTCTTTGTCTTTGCCTTCGTCTAGTCATCCCCCTTTGCATTCTTTTTACCTTCCTTCTTTTTTCTTTGTCTTCGTCTGATTCTTGGGTTAGGCACCTTGGTGAAGTTCTTCTCCAATAAATCTAAACATGCTGTCAATCTAGTAGCCTGTAAAAAAAATTATCCTTAAACAGAATGTAGTATACCAACAAAAATTTGAAGACAACAAATTAAGTTTAACAAACACACAATCATATATTGCAGTAAACAAATCTTTCCATGATCGTTTGGAATTTCATGGCTCAATAGCAATGCTTTCTCATCATTTGATGCCACAAAATGCACAATTTGGGACTCCTTTACATTAGCAAGAACGTGGAGTGTGGCCTCAGGACTGGATGAAGCTTTTTTATCCTCCCACCGGAACATCCGTGGTGACCTTACAAGCTTAGACGGGTTTAACATTGTACCCTCTAAGTGTTCGTAAGCCCAAACCTAAGAACAAGTTAAACATAAGCATTTTATTAGTACATCACATAAGCATAGAATGAAAGTTGGAAGATATGAAGACGAGACAGAAGAGAAACAGTTACCAAAAGAGAAAACACGCATCCATCAAGATAAGAAGACTTCACGATAGATCCTTCTT
>JAOVYX010013704.1:0-62727 GCA_035668315.1 Drosera spatulata
AATAATCTAGCTATGAATGACTTCTAACTCGACCGCAACGAGATGCAGAAATCAAGAGAAATAAGAATGATAACACAGAATCAGATAGCAGTAACAGATATGGTGCTCTTACGATACCTAGGTTGAAATAAATCAGGCATGGTACGTAAGACATCTAGGTTGACTTCTATTTGTTTCAGATTTTGCACATTGAACTGAATATGAAAGATGATCAAATTTCAACTCAATTTACTTGTTGTATAGGCGTAATCCTTGCCACTAACCTAGATCAAAGTCATTAAGCCACCAAAAAGGGACGTTCACTGCGAAACCAAAGCAAACAATATCCGAGTAAGTTATCGATCGAAATCCAAAGCTTGTTTAACTTATCAAAATTCAACTCCAAGCTCCCGAGTTAACATTACCGCAAGTTTACAACTCGACCTCCAGGCCTAAACTAGTTTTGGTGAATCCAACTCAATCATCCTTTCTACTTCGATTTCCCACGACGCTTCCACTCAACAACATCACATCCTCATAATCTACCCTAAATTAAAAACACAAACCACACAAAACTCCATTAATTGAGCTTTATCCAAATGGAATAGTGCAATCAAGTTGGAGCTCGAAGTCCTGATCTCAGTTCGATGAAGCTAAAAGTAACCGCAACCAAACCGAAATTAAAGAAACTCGATCAACTTACTCTAATCTACTGGATTTATACCTGAAATTGAAAGTCGATGACAAAGGTTGCGGCAAATCGGAGACAGGTCGAAGTGAGTGTGAATCCATCCCTCGATGCGTCATCAACTGATAATCGAAACTGAGTGTCATTGGAGATTTTAGAGACTAGCAATGGAGAGAGAGTAGAGAGAAAATGCTCGCCTGTGAATCGAATCGTATCGAAGCGGAGGTCGAGTGGTGGAGAGAGTGATTTCGTCGATTTGAATGAGGAGATTGTTTTTGCGAGGGAAGAGAGCAGCAGCGGTGTTTATGAGCGAATGGGGCACAGGAGCCGTACGATTGGCTTATGAGTTTTTATGAAAAAGATATGCTTTCTCGTGGGGTTGGAGTGAGGTTAATTCATTGATAAGTCATTTTTTTCTTAAATATGGTAAGTTATTTTTTTCTTAATTATGAGATTAAGGGTTTAATATTTAAGAGAATCAAAAAATAACATTTTTATATAAATATAGGGATAAGGTCTATCTCCTATCTCTGTACTTGACGGGACTATGTGGTGATTAATCCAAAAGTTTAAACCGATGGATTAAAAATTGGATTCAATTTGCACGTATATTCTATTTAGTCTCGAATTGGACGTGTTTTTCTTCCTTAGGCTCTCTCCTGAATCATAACAAGTGGTATCAAAACCCATGGTTCATTGAACTAGACAGATGGGTTCGGATGCATAGGAGGAGGATCCCCTAGTTGTTGTGGCGTTTCGTAAAGTGGGTTAATCAGATACGCAAGTGGCCAAATCGGAGTTTGTGGGTAGATAGATGGGCTTGGGTGCATAGGAGGAGGACCCCCTAGTTGTTGTGTCATTCCACAAAGTGGGTTGATCAGATACGCAAGTGGCCAAGTTCGAGTTTGTAGGTAGAGGAGGCTGATGGATTCAGCCTCAACGGAGAGTTTCTGATATGGATGGACTCATACATAAGGGAGAGATTGTTAAGTATCTATTTAGTCTCGAATTGGACGTGTTTTTCTCCCTTAGGCTCTCTCCTAAATCGTAACAAGCGGTATCAAAACCCATGGTTTGTTGGACTGAACAAATGAGTTCAGATTCATAGAAGGAGGATCCCCTAGTTGTTGTGGCGTTCGCAAAGTGGGTTGATCAGATACACAAGTGGCCAAATTGGAGTTTGTGGGTAGATAGATGGGCTCGGGTGCATAGGAGGAGGATCCCCTAGTTGTTTTGGCATTCCACAAAGTGGGTTGATCAGATATGCAAGTGGCCAAGTCCGAGTTTGTAGGTAGAGGAGGCTGATGGATTCAGGCTCAAGAGAGAGTTTATGATGTGGATGGACTCATCCATAAGGGAGAGATTGTTAAGTATATATGTGAGTAGGTTTACCCACATCGACCGTGAAGAAAAAGAAAGAGTAGAATATATATGTGGACAATACATAACCCATCAGTTTAGACTTTTAGGTTAATAGTTGGGCCAAGGGTGTGCACTTGTAACAAGTTCAGAGTCTTTAGACTGAGAAATTGATGCGTTGAATACCATAATCAAGCACACAATCAACCACGAACAAGAATCGTAACGACAACGCAAGAAATTTAACGTGAAAAAATCCTCACGGGAAATAAAACCCACAAATAAACAAACCACTTATCAACCGTTAGAACTGATTTATCTCTTCTAACTCACTGAATCTCACATTGTATTTCGCTCAAATCTTAGAGAAAAAGTCATCTCTATCTATATATAAAACTCTACTATCATAGAGAATTTCATACTTGAATATATCTAAACAAAAGACTTATCCTAGATATATTCTACACATATCAAGTACATATCTAAATCTGAATCATATCTCGACCCAATCTTTAACAATCTCCATCTTAATTCGAGATCCTAAAACACACAAGTGACCCGGATTGAGTAGTTATGCCTACCCTACCTGGGCTCAACCTTCCACCCCGCTTTCTGTGCTATGGGCGCTCCATCAGAACCTCTTCAATGGTATCATGAGACCTCGAAGGTGAGGCTCACCACCTTCACTTTCTTCGAAATCCATCTGTAGCGCCTATAATATCTTTCTTAGTTCTGTAATTCTAAGAGTTACAATGAATAGCTTAGAGGGAGGGGGATGTAGTGAATATGCTATTTAAAAATTTCTTTGCTGACTAAGTGCAGCTTTGTCTTGGCTAGTATTCACTGAGTCTACTGTAGACTTGTGGAACTAGTATGTAGTTGATATTTGAGTCTTTGAGACTTTTTCTCTTTGTGTCTGAGCTGTATTCTAACAGTTCTAAAGTATGAAATGAAAAGCAGTAAAGGACACAATCAATGAAGGCTTAGTCCAGACTTCTCTTGATGACCAGTATAGTCAATCCAAGAGGTGAGTTCATTATCTCTTTGTTTTTGACTTACAAAGAAACCCCTTACAAGTATACAACTTATTAAGGCAAGAACCTAGAACTTTGCATAGATCACTTGAGGACTCTGCTGCACCTTTGTGTTCTTGAGGCAGACTAGTGAACTCCTTCCTTCAAAACTTCAACCCAACTCTTGAGAACGATTGCACAATCAATTTGAGAGTATTTTCAGTTTGCAAATGAATCTCACAATCGTCGTTAATTTTCTCAGAGTGGAGAGAATCCCCTTATTATAGGGCTCGGAGGAAGAACCCATGACTATACTGTATGATGTCAACAACTGTCTATTTTCCCCCTGTACTGATCCTTAGTGATGTTGACAGGTTCTCTCACAACGGGCTTCAACCTCATAGAGTTTTTCAAACCTCAAATATTCGATATGACCATTTTTCAGATCCTTATCCAATCACCAACCAACTCTGCTACAACCCCAGTCTGCTACGCTTCTGTCTTTGCTGCAAGCCAGCTCTGGTGCACCCAGTCTATTGCATTGTGACTTGGCCTTGATCCTGATATTTCGTTCCTAGGTCCTGACAGATTTGTGATTTTTTTACTGTCCATGTTTCTCCCAATTACTTATCTACAACTCCCTGAAGTAGACTACATCTAGTTGATCCACATTGCCTCTCCAACTGTGATCATTTGTTGCATGCTTCCTAAACTGCATCTAATTATCCTAATTCTCAACCGAAGTAACTAACCATGAACATGTCCTACTCTAAAGTTTGTTCATTAAATTTCTATACAATTGGAGGGATTGTACATTCCTAACATTCTCCCCTTAAATTGATGATAAAAAAAACTTTTAAGTTTCAAAACAGCAAGGTAACTACTTAACAAATTTTACGACTCAAATGTTTTTGATAAAAAGTTTTTCTAAAACAACGTTGTTTAGAATAAAAAGTCTAAAACATTACAAGACGTTACATAAGATTACCTATAATCTTTGACCCTTATAGTCTCCATGCCCTTTTCCTCTGTTGTGTTTGGAATGGTCTGCACCACGATCCCTGACACACCTTGGAGATTTAGACCTGTCTTCTCTGCTTCTGCGATCTGTGATGATGATGATGTTCCCTTGTTCTTTCCCTTTTCTCACCTTTTCTGCCTTTATCTTTTCTTCTATTGCTCGTGTCCTCCCCCTGAGACCTGAAGGGTTCCCTGAAAGTCTTTCTCCTCTTCTGCACTTCCTGCCCCTGAGCTACAGATATCTTATCCACATGTTTCCTCTTCTTTTTTGCATCCTTCTCCTTTTCCTTGTCAACCTCTTGATCCTGTGTATCCTTATCCCCCTTTATGTTATCATCATTTAGGGGTTATTGAGCTTTGATAGTTGTAGTGAGTGCCTCGTCTGCTTGCTTAAGGGCTTGCAGTTCAGATATAGTGGTTGCATGTGTTGTAGCTACTCGATTGATCTCACCTTGGACCTTGTTTTTCAAGAGAGTGATGCGCTTCTCATTGTTCTGGATGTGCTGTTGGAGTTGGGTTTGGGTGGCCTGAAGTGCTGCTTGGAGGTTGCAGACTTGTGCAGTCTAGGAGCTCCTTAGCCTATTGAGGTTGAAGGCACTTCTATTATATTGCTATAGATTGATAACATTACTCTTGTTGATTTACTTCAGTAGTCCTTGCCCAATGACACCCATCATCTTGTGTAGTTGTGCAAACAAATTGTATTTTTCTTCTCTTTCAATCTCCAATTCTGTTATAAGAGGCTGCGGCTTGGTGGTGAGATCATAAAATGCATCTTTGTTCCACTCATGCATATCATAGATGTCTTACTCAAGTTGTTGAAGTCTGTGGTCAATGGTTGATGCATCTGAATCAGGGTCTGGAGATATAGACCTTTTGGATGTGGATAATCCTGTCATGATCTTTTGTTGGGGAGAGGACTTGAGGTGCTGGACTTCTTCAAATTCCTCTCTAAGTCTTCTTGTAGCCGTCCTTGGAGTTATTGAAATATGTAAAGTGGATCCATAGAGTAGAGCCTGTGGAAAACTAACTGAAGGGTGATCTATAGTGGTTTGAGGCAGTCAAAATGTGGACATTGAAGTGAATTGAATGTTGAGGGGTGACACCATTTAATCTGAAGTTTGTTGTTGGTGTTGTGCTCCTTGAGAGAAGGGGGTATCACGCAATAGATGTTCTCTGAGCTCCGTGATGATCATTCCTCCAGAAGTGACTTCCTGTGTTGGCTCAGGTACAGATGTGGCCTCTGTGACTGCAGTAGAAACTTATAAACCTTCATCTTCAACGATTACTATCTCTTCGGATTGAAGAGTTGTCTCTGGAACCTTTGGAGAGGTTCTTTGGTCTTCCGTTTGATCAGGTGCTTTGCTTTCTTTGGTTCCAGGTGTCTCATCTTCAGTACTTTGAATCATCTCGGCTGTAATGTCTTTGATAACCTCATCGGCATCCTTTTGAGTTTCCTCAACTATTTTTGTCTTGGCAACATCGTCTGTAGCCTTCTCTTCTCTTTTTCTGGAGAATTCTTAAATGCTTCGTTTGCAGCCAGGGTTTCCTTTAGAACAATGAGATCTTTTATGATAGTTTGTGTTATGGTTGTCTTCACCGTTGCAACTGGTTTCTCAGCTCTTGGAGCTTGTACTTTAGTCTTTGTGACATCCTTGTTGGTGCTTTCCTTGGCAATCTCATCAATGATGGCCTCATCTTCATCATTTCCATCGTCTGCAAGTGGTCTTTGATCACCATTGGTGTCATCATCACCTAGAGAAGGTGGCCTGCCTACTCTGAGCTTGGAGAGGTTGTTGTAGATCTCCATTGTGGCCATTCTTACATGTTTGTCTACTAATCTCTTTAGTTCAGCTTCGACATTATAGGTAGTTGTTTAGAGAATACAAGAACAGAGGAAGCAAAATCTCCATTGGGCCTGGAGAGGTAGTTATACCTTGCTACGAATGCACTACAGTCTTCCTTTAGAAGTTGGACCTTGCTATGAAGCCTTCTCCTTCGTTAACAGGAATTGGGTTCAACTTGTTTACATCAAGCACCACAGAAGTCACATCTTCAACCTTCTATTTATCTCTACTAACAATTAAGGTAGCCTTGAGCACAGAATAGGAACTCGAAAGCGACTCCAATAAGATCAACGCTTGTTCTTCATCATCTACCTTCACATCTAAATTGGTCAGCAAATTCATCAATCTATTGAACTCCGACAAGCGGTCGTTCAAGTCCTTGCCTTTCTTCATCTTAAGATTGTAAACATCAATCTTCAATAAGTGACAGTTTGACAATGTCTTCGGCATATAAATCTTCTATAGTTTCTCCCATTAAACATTGGGAGAATTCTTCATCAAAATATGCTATTTCACCTTTGGCGCGAGACTCAAGCGAATGGTAGACGTCGCTTTCTCCTGCATCTCCTCCCACTCTTCTTCTTTCATATCAACGAGTTTCTCAACTTTAAGTGCCTTCGAAATTCCCTACTGAATTAGGATATCCTTAATTGTGCTTTGCTAGATATTGAAATTCCTCTTCTCATCAAACGGATCGATCTCAAACTTCACAGTATTCATCATCTTCTCGTTTGCGAAACCGACTAATTCCGAAACGTTTAAATCTTTACCTAAGATTGGACCTTTAACCCAAAGATCCAATCTTTCTCCTCAAAGCTTCAAAATTTTCTCTGCGTGAAGATATAACAAGAAAAATTAGAGACACAGAGTTTAAGGTTAAGTAGGACAAAAACCGAGTACATGGGATATAATTTTGGTGAATCTAAGGAATCTGCTGATGTAGTAGTTCGAATTGGGTCTGAAACTATCCCACGCAGGACATCCTTCAATACTTAGGATCTATCATCCAAGGAAATGATGAGATTGATGAAGACATTATTCATCATACAAGAGCGGGATGATAGAAGTGGGGAGAAGTTTCAGGAGTGTTATATGACAAGAGGATCTCTATGAGATAGAAGGGTGTGTACTATCATAATGTGGTAAGGCCGGCTATGTTATATAGAATAGAATGTTGGTCTGTGAAGAAAGCTCAAGTGAATAAGATGCATGTACAAGAGATGAGGATGTTGAGATGGATGAGTGGTGTCTCTTTAAAGGATGGGATTTCCAACGGATGAATTCATAGATGTCTTGAGGTCTCTGCTAGCGAAGATAAGATGTGGGAGGGAAGGTTGAGATGGGTTGGTCATGTTATGTGTAGAGACCAAAGTGCACCAGTAAGACGATGCAAATCCATTGTGATTATGGAGAGTCGTTGGGGTAAGGGTAGGACACAGAAACACTAGGATAAAATTATTAGGCAAGACTTGATCTACTACGACTATCAGAAAACATGACCCATAAAATGTCTACATGGCATAGAAAAATAGCAGATGTAGGGTAACTTTGAGGCTATTTAGTTAACCTTCGTACAATAACATTTTGTGTGGTTGTTACTTATTTTACAGTCATGTATTTATCCTTTTGTAGTTAATTTGCTCATTATTTATTTGCTTCAGTTTATTTTATTTTTTATTTTGTATTGTGTTACATTAATAATTTTTCTAACTTCATTTTATATTGTTGTCTTTGTTGTTGTTATTGCATCTTTATTTTTTTATTTGGATTAATCTAAAGGGTATTTTCAAAAATAGTCTCTCTGTTATTCACAACAGAGATAAGATTATGTACATCTCGTCCTTTCTAGATCCTGTCTTGAGACGAAAAAACTGGGTTATAGTTATTGTATTGCGGAACAATAAAATTTATTTTATGTAAATTTTTTGTGACACAATACTCGTATAGTTTAAGTTGAAGCTCATCAAAATACGTTTTGTATAATATCAGAAGTCAAAATATTGTACTTTTTATGGGATGAAGTAGCATGACCTTTTATTCTGTTTTTTTTCTTCAATACAAAAATCGATACCGTCATTTTATCTTGAAGCAAGCATACTTGCAGCATGTGCACAGCCAGCGCAAGATGAAAGTAGACGGCTTGTGAGATTGGTGGATGAAGGCATACCGATGTAATTAGTATCAATTTGTGTGGAAAAGTTATCCATAAAAGCTTATGATTTGATTCCTGCTCGGATTCGACGATTCCTTTCATGGGCGTCAGGAATCAAAATAGGCTATTTGGCTAGAATGACATTACTGATGGAACTAACTATTCACTCGGAATGGGAAAACCGAACGATAATTTTTTCATTGTGTTAGACTCAGGGGCGAAACCAGAAATTTTTCATGAGGGGGGCCGAAATTTTTTTAAACTTTAATTTTCTATTTAATGCATATCATATAATAAAAATCTAATTTTAACTTTGTCCATAATTGAAATGCTTACAATATATGCATATTTTTATTATGTTATACATATATTTGCCTTGTAATATTGTATTTGTGGTTATACTAAATTTTGATCAAGTTCTCTCGTATCATTAAGTTTATAACTTTAACTCAAAAGGATAAATGAATAAAATATAGAGCATAGTAATGTACATGGTTCAGAAAAATTAAATAGTTTATAAGTTAGATAAATATGAAGTTTTTTTTTTTAAAAAAAAATAGAAACCAATACACAAAAGAATACAAGGGAAAACACCATTAATATTTTTAAAAGAAACAAAAAAAGGCATTTAAGAAAAATAAATCTTTAGTAACAAAGGGAAAAAAGGGGGGGGGGGGGGAGAACCGTGGGGTTATGGGGACTACGGAAGCCAAATGCGAAAATCAGAAAGAAAAAAAAACATAATAAAAGATGATTGAAAAAAAATCAAAATTGTAATGCGTTGGATTCGAACATAGGTCGATCGCTCCACTGCTTGATGTCAAAACCAATCAACCATAGTGAAAATATGAAATAAGATAACGAAAAAAATATAATAGTTTTAAACGTATTACAAACTTATACATATATATATATAGGCTGTCGGAATCATGGGAGGGGCTGAGGATCGCCCTTCCCCCCCGGTTCCGCTCCAGGTCAGACCAGCAAACTTCATTTCCATCCCATTATTCCAAACCAAACGGGACCTTAGTGATCTTCTATTTATGTATCTTCGATGTTGGTGTAATGCTTTAATGTGTCTTTTGGTTAAATATGGATGTATAGGTGAATTACAACGAAAATTGAAAATAGTAAAGGATGAATTTAATTAAAATTCCTAATAGAAGTTCAAGTTACACTTTCCCCCCAAAAACTTTTCAAACAACCTACACTTCACCCCCATCTTTATTTTTGACAATATTTGCCATTTAAAAAATCAAAACAAAAAACCAACCCTAAATCCTCTTGTCCCCTAGCCTTCTTATTGTTCATTTCAAACCGAAAATCAAAACCAGAACCAATCAATTTCGATTTGTCACTCAAAACTGAAACGAACCAACCAATTTGCCCAAATCCTAGCCCACCAATCTCGTCTCTCCCTTCTTTGTTGTCTAATTCTCGAAGAAATTCGTTGGTTGCTCTTCGTTTAGTTTGTGATTTGTATGGAAAGGACGAAGAATAGGTGAGGATTCAAGCCATTTTGTTATTTTTGGTGTTATGAAGTACTGTACGTTGAAAGGAAAATTAGGAAATTTTGTTGGGTTTGTTGACACTTCCGTTGCATGGTGGTCAAATTAGAATAATTATGCACTTACTCACACTCTAGACGTATTCTAATTAACTGCAGTAGTGATAGTAAGGATCGAACCCAGAGGGACGGTTGGTGCAATATTTAGACTCGTAATGATCACGACAAGACTCTCCCAACTTAATGAAAAGCAATAATTTTAGGGGGTTGTGTTTGACTAATTAAACCAATTAAATAACTAAAATTAAACTATTGTAATCTAAAATTGGAGAGAATATGAACTAAAGTGTTTTCTTGTATTATAAAAATATAGGGAGGTTGATTAACTATGTTCTACTTTTTTAGGATCAATCATGGATGAATATTATATGATTTCATTATTTTAGAAAGATTTACTCACTCATGATCATCATCATCACCACACATATCATATCACAATGCAGCATCACAACTGTAATTTGAACATAAATAGAGAAAGAAGGATAGTACAACACTGAATAACGAAGATCTGACGACAAAATGATGAAATCCAAAGCCTTATACCTTGATCCAACATCCACAAGTAAGGAAATCAAAGAATTCTAACTTAGGGTTTGTGTGGAGTGAACGAACGAATCTCTGGAAATGACCTAAAACTCTCTATAAAATGAATAAAATACACGAGAATTATAAAAAAACCAAATAGAAATTTAAATAAAACAAATGAATTTGGCATATTGACCTGTGCAACCGTCGTTACGGGCCTCCTCTAACGGCTGTTACACAGCTTTAAGTCTCTAGAAATCACGATACAGGGCAGTAACGGCTGTTACACTTAAGTGTAACGATCGTTACACAGGTTTGCACTCCAGAAATGATCTCCATAGGCTATAATGATCGTTACATGGGTCAGGCTTAGTCGTTATAACTCTGAAACACATCCAATTGACATCGAAACTTCACTAAACAACCACAAACGCATCCTCAAATGATCAATGTATTAAATCATCATCTTGAATGAACAAAAACAGCTTCAAATCATGTCCAAGATCTCGCTCAAAGCTTCATATTCACATCATCACTTGTAATGGCCTTCCACAATCAAGTCAACAATTCATTCCCACCTTCACATAATCAAATCTAGCACAAAAATAAAGAAACAGCAGTATCCAAGTCCAAAGACACGAACCAAACTAAGAACACAATATAAAGGACTCAAACACAACAAAAAAATACGTTTAACTATAATAAATTACGTATGTTTACACACACATCAAACTCCCCCATGCTAAACCTTTGCTTGTCCCTAAGCAAACCTTAAACCAAAAAAAAGATTCAACTTAAAAATGATAAAGAAACGAAATATGAAAACTTCTACAGCTCGATCATTAACATAAACTGAATGCAAAAAATTAATTATACTAAGCACATGTCGAAGGAACATTCATCACAAAGTCGTCCTTTATCTCTGTTCACACCACATAAATTACCTCTCAAATCATGCCCCCTTACGGTCCTTCACACCTAACAGATATTCCCGAGATATAGTAAGACAAAACATTTTCAAAATTCATTATTCCTCCTGTTACTTCCTTATGGTTAGAAATGTGTCCGACGTGGGTCGTTCCCAAACCCACCAAGGTTTCAAAAGAGGTTTAGATTTCCCACTGGATATCTATCTTTTTTTTTTCCAAGCTCATCTTATTGATTACCATGCCCCCCCTTTTATCTATGGATGATAATTTTGATTATCGAGGTAAGGGACATGATATCCTTGAACCTTTTTGTTTGTTTTGAATTGCTTTGGCAATTTTTCTCTTTTTTTTTTTTTTCATTGATGAGTAGGTCAAGAACATTCTTCAGTAACCAAAAATAGCATAAGCGTCACCATGGAAGATGGGTGCTTTATAAAAAGAAACACAATTATTTTTTTCAAAAACTCATACCATGCTCCCCTATAATCGATGGATAAGTGAAAAGATGGTATAAAAGAGGAACATGAAGGTTTTTTTTTTCTTTCATTCTCTTTTTTTTTTTCAATATCTATTTACGGTTCAAGTCACCACTAAAGCATCTACACATGAAAGGGTCATCGTAGGAAAGTAATAAAACGGTGTTACCAAAGATTCATGACTTTCTTAGAAATGATGTTCAAATTACATGTACTAGTGTAACAATTATCAAGACATAAATCATCATATTACATTGCTCAAGTCATAGATTTAGAAACAAAACAAAATTTTTTTCATACATTTTTTTTTCAATTTTTTTCATACTTAGGACACTATTTACAAAAAAAATTCTTTCAAAAAATTAACAAAAACAAAAAATTAGACTAACTAATCTCTCCCCCAAGTTAGAACTATACATTGTCCTCATTGTAAATAGGAATGAAGCACAAAGAATAAGATATACCTATTAAGTTTAAGAACGGGGTGGAAAATGTCCTTGGCACACATGTCAGTTGTAGATAGTCCTCATCATATCATCCACCGGTCTAACTTGAAACTCCAATTATTGTTGGATGACACCGATCGTGTAATTCTGCCACTCAACCCGTTGTTTAATCCGCTCAAGTGCTTCCTTGATGTTTCACTGCTCCTCCTCTATTTGTTGCAACTTTGAATTAAGAGCAATGAAACTACACGGAGGTGGTAGAGGTCGTGGATGTGCAGGGTTCACAATACGGTCCTCATCTTCTTCTTCCATCCAACACTCTACTCTATCCACATGAATTTCTCTTCCTTGTTGTGGAACATCGGGATTTTGTTGTTGGGATGACATAAATAACCATGAAAGTGGCTACAATAAAAGAAAATCATATACATATAAGCATAGATGAATAGAAGAAATAAAATAATAACAATGGAATTTCATTTTCACATAAATAAGATATATGGTGAGTAGTTATCTAATGTGGCAATCAACCAAAATAATAAAAGTATCAATTTTCTTCATTAATTGAATTTGAGTTGGTCTGTTGGTTGTTATTTAGTTTGTTAATGTCTTATGCGTCTTAAAATATTTTAACTTTGATTTTATGAAGTAATTTATGGGAATTATGAGTTGATTTGATTATTATATTTTTAATTTAAATCTAATGAATTTTATAACATGTTGAAGAATTTTAATTTATACATTTTAATTGATGATGATTTTATTTCAATTAATTTACAAAAAAAATTCTCGAGTTATAATTAATCAAATTGAATTTTTAATTAATTTTTGTATTTTAATTAATTATAAGGAATTTTTCAGAATAAAAATTAATGATCTTGAATTATTTAATTTTTATGAGAGGAAAAACTGACTAGAATAAAATGAAACCGAACTGAATAGAATAAATGAAACGAGTTTCCTACATTGACTTAAACGCTGAAAATAAAAAATAGCAGACTCAAACAAACAAACAGACTCGAGGTATGAATATAAATGACTCAACAGACTAGACTTGGAACTGAAAATGAAGTCCTATAATATAATAAGTTTCACATATTAATACATTCCCTTGTGAATATTTGTTCACGTTATAGAGTTAAGCATATTTGTTCGTATTTCGTGAAAAACGTCATATTAATATTATGAGGTGCTGCTGAGCTTTGTATAAAACTTTGATACTTAATTTGATTGTCCATGATGGTGATTTTATATATTTATCATCATTAGATATATTTGTGAATATTTGGAGTTGTTTCAGGATCGAAACGGGCCATTCTCGGATTCTGTCCAACATGACCCTTTGACACGTTTAAATCAATAAATTTCGTATACACCTCCAAAATTATTTTCATAAATTTTACATAAACTAGACTCTATAATATTTTCATAGAATAAGGGTTTATATCATGAAACCTTACCAATATTATCAGTTTATTCGTTCAAGTTTATATTTTTTGCTAAATCAGAGAGTTTGACTTACTTCACTAGTCAACTCATAACTATTTACATTCAACTTTATATCAAGATGTGTAAACTGTTCTGAAAATTAGACTTCAAGACCTTTTCAATGATATAAGGATCATTTTTTCAACTCTTACTTAGTGATTCTAGATCAAGCCATAAAATCATCCCTGTATCCAGCTTCTTACAGATTGACATATCCACACGCTTTGTTTTATTACTTAAGCTTTATAACTCCAAATCGTGATCTATCATCTTCTTCAAAAATTAGACATGTGAGACTTCGACATATATTAAAATAAAAATTTATCTCAGAGCCTATGGCTTTTCAAAAAATTTCTAATCAAGAGGCTCACCTCCTCCTCCTCTTCAAACTTGCCTTCTCTTCCTCTCCTTGTTTCTTCTCCTTTCTTCTTGTATTTCTTTGTGCAAGGAGAGAATTTTGTGAATGGAGAGAGTGAGATGAGTGGTAAGAACAAGGGTTCGGATGATTGAAGGGGAATGCAAAGTTTGGTAGTGTGCTGATTGTAAAGGGAAGAATTAATCTGTTGTAAAGTTAAGGAAAGGTGTAAATTATGAGTTATTCTTGTTCCCATTGTCCCTAATCATCATGTTAAGTATCATGCTCACATGATGATCATCCCCCTTACTTAGCTATATTACAAACTTAATGATCACCATCTTTTATCTACATTTGTTTCACTCTTAGGAAATCAAGGAGTTAAGTAACAAGCTTATCCTTGTCATGATCATTTCATATATTGTTTATGATCATTACATGCTTATGATCTTTAGGTTTTTGTATCATGCAATTCTTTATGGTCATGATATGGTATGATTAGATATTTTTAACCATTTAGGTTAGGGTTTTAAATTCACCCTTTTAAGCTCATTTTTGTCAAACGAACTTATATGTATCCCGTTTCTAATTTTTAACCTTTGATAATTTACTATTTTTATTAATTATCGAGAAATTTTTTATGAATTTTCTGGTCTTTATATTCTCCCCTCCTTAAAAAGGTTTCGTCCTCGAAATTAGAAACCAAGAGAATGTAGGAACTACCATTAAATGAATGTGGTATTCCTGATGTTTCATGACCGTGACTGTGCTCTGTCACGATCGTGATGCGCATAGAAAATCAAACACATCTTATATCGATCAGTTATAATCATTACGAGGACTGTCAAAACCGTGACACTTTCGTTTCACACAATCCAATAGCCTTTGACACTGTCATGACCATGACAGTTGTCCAATGACACTCCTAACCATTATCGTATCCAAAATACCGGAAAAAATAACCCTCAAGTCGCATTGGACTTCAAATAACTCTTTATTGATATCATATAAGCTTCACTTTACCAATTACGATTGAGTAGGATCAGTGTTATAATTTCTAGGTAAAACACTAGTGGGAAGAAAGCATAAAGCATTAGAAGATCCAACGTTCCGGGATTGCAAAGAAGAAAGCCACAATGTAACCCACTATAACCACGGGTAGGGAACATAGAGGTACCACGAATAGTACCCAGTATAAGTTCTTCTTGATAAACGGGTGCATTGTGAGTTGTGATGGTGATGAAACTATAAACCTGTGATGGTGATGAAACTATAAACCTGTGAAGAGTTCGCTGAGGTTTCACCTCCTATTTATAGTACTTAGTATTTAGGAAGGGTTAAAACAATATCCGATGAAATTTGAATTTTGAACTGTGTGTGATTCATTTATCACGTGTGGGTGACTTTACCTAGTAAAGACAAAGGAGATCTAGATTCGATAATCCAATTTTTAAGAATGATTTAAAATCCCTTCATCTCCTCACATCCCGATAATTTGATCATTTATTGATCTATGTTAAACTCATCCTCAATTTTGTTGCTCCCAGATAACCATTATAATTCAACTCTCAATTTTTAGCATGAAACAAAGGAAATAAGTTTGATGACAGTACTAAATATTAGAATCCTCGTTTACCAATGCAAGAAGTAAGCATATATGCTTATACTTCGGTATACAACTTAACCACTTACACAAATAACTTGTTGTAACCTTTGCCATGAAGATAGATTTTTTTCCTCAACAATCCTCAATTCCAATTTTAGAATCCAAATTTTAGAGATTTTTTTTTGAAATCCTCAAACATAGGTGTACTTCCCTTGACATCTGAAGTCTTTAATTCTGTTAGATCATCCATTGGTAGTAAACATATTAATCTTAACACTAAGTCTGTGAAATCACTAATTTCCTTTAGAGATTTTCCTGTAATTTTCAACAAAAGTTATCTCAAAAAATTAATTTTTTTATTTATATCATCCTACTTCCCAGAAGTAACTAACATAATATAAGCTTAATTCACTTCTTGTTTAGCCTCATTTTCAATAGTTTAATATGTAACTTTCCATGCAGTTAATCACTCCTGAGATTAGCTAATATAACCCCTTTGGCCAATATATGCCCTTAGATTCTATTCCCATTTTGATTCTGTATAGTTTCAGATCACAAACAAGAACACGATTTAGGTAATGTCATATCCCAAATATGCACATGATTATACATTCCAAAATATATTACGTTTCCTTGTATTGAAACCATCATTTCAAGGTATGTGTCAGTAAGGTATATATATATAGAAATACATCCTCCATTTAGTAAGCTTGATAGAAATTCCGAAACTTAATCAGCATCTTTTCAATTTCCATTTATATCATTTCTGCATGATATGACATTCATTTAAACCATAATGTATCTTTAACAATACAACACTTTCATGTCACAAATTATGAGACTTATTATCACCCAAAATATGATTATTTTTTCTTTAACATTTAAAGCTTCTACCTCAATGTCTACCCCAAGATAAAAATTCACCATAGCATTTTCTACTTATAGGTTATACTTCTATTCTGAGTAATCTTCATATTGAAGACATGTTGATTTTTCACAAGTCTTCAAGCCATACATCTTAGTTTTCCAAGTTATTAGGACGAGGAGTTTTTTACCTCCTACACAATGAACCAAAAACAAATTGTTTTTCCCCATGTTGATCACAGTTTAATTTCAACGTATTAACATGTCCTTTGATGTTTATTTTGTTTGCACAACTTTAAGAGTTGTAAACAACAAATCTTGGAAACCACAGTTCCAAGTTACTAGCAATCATCATGAGATTATTAACCTCATGTATCTTTTAACGTACATTCGCTTTTTCAAGCTGATTGCTCTTTAGCCAAGAGCACCTCAGTAACTCCACAAGCACAACTAGCATATCTAGTACTAAATAGAACATACAATGCAAGAAGCGCACGTAGCATAGATAGCATACGCACAACAAACAAGACAAATCATAACAACAGGATAAGGAAAATTATTTGTCTTCCTCTCCATGTATTATTGATTGCTATTAACTCCATAAACAGCATATGACACCCAATTCTAGGGACAAAATCTTTGGTTTTAATTAATTTCCTCACATTGCAAATCCTCACTGGGGTCTCGTTCCCACAATATCAATCAAACCTTAACAATTAATGTAACCCAAAATGTTCTTACGTCCATTGAGAAGGAACATCTCTTCCGCTTCATCATTGACAACAAGTACATCCAGTAAATCAAGTAGTTATAATCGTGTGGTTACATAAATCATTTTAGATCTATTTAATATCTCAAACCTCAAGCATTCAAGTTGTTCTTGAATTCTTATTAGTAAGGAATCAAAAATTTAAGATCAACATATCTCACTAAAATTGGCATTGTAATCATAACCTGATTTAACCATAATTTACATGTCTATAACTCAATTTACATAAACTCCTGACGTCAAGTTGTTAGTCCTTTAAGCAAATATAAAGGTATACCCAAACTGTTATTCCACCAAACTCATGGATGGTTACCATTTCCTAATGTTTTCACTTTATTTCACTAAACATATCGCAGTTCTCTTCGAGTGATTCTCATAATCCCAAGATTAATGAGTCGTAAATCATTTTCATAACTTGTCTCGATCTTAAATATATGCATAACACGATTCGAGTTGCCAAAATAAAATTGAGAATCACTCTTAATCCTATTGATCTCAAGTATATAACTTAGCAACCTCCATAATCAAACACTTTCTATGTATAACGTGTGTCAAAGATCATAATCCCATTGTAAAGATAATAGCTCCAACATACTTTAATGCTATTTCTCATGCTTACCCGAGTTCCATTATTGAGCTCATATTCTATTAAGAAGTTGTACTAACTAATATTATACGTACAACCACATACCCTACTTGTAACTCATGTACAATAATTATGAGATATAGAACCACAATCACGTATTATGACTCAAATAGCACTAACCCTTATGTGAATGAGTTTCATTCACATCTTATATTACTCACATTCATATTATATATGACAAATATAGACCCATTTAATAACCAAAGTGGCCATAGATGATTTCTTTATCTTCGTCTAGCCAAATATAATATAATGACTAACAATAGTTACCTTAGCAGAGATCCTTACAAGGATACTCGTTTATAACTTTACGATTGGAAGTATACAAATCAACAACACAGAGAAAGGTCACAGTTATGTACCACACAAAATAGCAACACAATACATTGCAACCAAACAAGTGCCACAAGTAAGATTAACATCATAGTCTCATTCTTGCTGTCATAAACACTACTTGAGAGCATTTCCTCAAAGTTATTTGGTAGCACACCTTAGTGCTTTCTAACTTATTCCAGCTACATCAAAGTTTCTCACAGGAATCAACCCTTATACTCTTAATATTCGAGTAATAGAACAGCAAATCAGAGGATAAACGCAATCCAATACCACACACGGCGACAATACACATAGATCAATCATTTGATAACCACAACCAAGATAGGCATCTCAGTCTCATATTCCTATCATATGCCCTGCTTAAGAATATTTCCTCGATGTCATTTCTTAGCACATCTTAGTGCTTCTTTTGTCATTCCAAACATATCCTCAAAATATCAAGGTTTTGTTCTTGCTTGGTCTAATTTGCACAAGTGCTGTTTTAATTCTAATTAAGGAAATAACCTATGAGTGTAATCCAATACAACTCATGCTATCATACTTATCTTATACTCCAGGCATTTGTATTGTGGTTAACTTATCCCTAAATGATTCAACTTAATTCTTATCCTAAACCTGTGGCTTTGATACCACTCTCTAACGCCCCGACTTTCTTAACCTTTTCATAGGAATCCACGTGGCATTATTGTCGCTGGGCCAAACGCCTCAGCTAGGCAAAAACTATATTTACTGGCTTAATCATAAGAATTAAGCTAAGTTCATTTATACATTATTAGTTTAGAAACTTTTGATGCACTCAATCATAACTCAGAATATCACCTTTTCAGTGAAATTTACATCTCTTTCTAAGATCGGAATGCCTTTCATACATAAGTTGCATCTAGCATCAAATCTTAGGTCACACTTCTCCTCTAAGTCTTGCTCCTGTAACAAAGAGAAGAGGACATACATAGAAAAATAGTTGCCGTGAGCCATAGGAGCTCAATAACGTGTTGGCCCCTTCTCAGGGGATGCATAAGAGGAAGAAAAGAAGAAAGGTTTGATCACTTAGATCATATATTCCAGTACTCTGGAATCAAACACTTAAGAGAACAGAGAGAAGAAGGTAAGAAAAAAAAAAGGAAATGATCACTTAGATTCTTTGTTCCAGTACTCTGGAACTATCCTGATCTAACATTCATAATTACCATCATAAACATACTAGTGATTCACCCTAGTCACATAAGCACATTTATCATCATGTAACAACGCTTGAAGTCACACGTCAATCGACACTCCAGACATTATTAAAGCCATTTACTATTATCATACCCTTTATGGTATGACAGTTAAGACCTCTATATCAAACAAATTGAGACAATGACAATATGACATGATAGGTCTACAATCCAAGTCTCACGCACTGCTGCACTCAGCGGTTCACTCAAGACACTATTACACTTACCAAGACCTCCATATCAAACAAATAGAGATAATGACACTGTGACACGATAGGTCCCCACAAGTCCAAGGTCTCCTGCAGTGAGATACCCTCATACCAAAACGACCTTATAGGGTCAATGAAATAATGTCACCCCCAAGTCACTGTATAACACAAATGACAGGCTCAACGCTCTTTGTGTTATATACCACGAAGTTATCTCATCAATTATGGATTTATACTCATTTCATACATTCACCCTTATTATACCAGCAAACAAGGCATAACACACACCATACATCATCTCATCACGGCACACAACAAGTGATAGGCAATAAGGTACATCGGACACATTTTATTTCAATTTCACAGAAACCATCACATGAATATGTACTCCTAGGTATACTAGCATGCATCATCACAAATCACAGTTCTAAACATTACAGTCACCATTTTATGTCAGCCACAATTAGTGACAACAGCCAAAGATTCCAACGCATGTTATTACACCCACGGTATAATAATATGCATCGCCACACACAATAAGTCTAAACGTTACAGTCACCATTTTACGTCAGCTATAATTAGTGACTACGGCCAAAGATTCCAACGCATATTATTATACTCACGATATAATAATATGCATCGCCACACATAGTAAGTCTAAACGTGTAACGCCCCGACTTTTCATTACTTATTAATGATACATATGGCGTTACTGCTGTTGGGCCCAACGCCTCAATTAGGAAAAAACTATACTTTCTGTCTTAGTCATAAGAATTAAGCTAAGTTCACTTATACATCATTAGTCAAGAAACTTTTGTTGCACTCAATCTTAACTCAAAATATCATCTTTATAGCAGAATTACATCCCTTTCTAAGATCAGAATACCTTTCACGCATAGGCTACATCTAGCATCAAATCTTAGGTCACAATTCTTCTTCAAGTCTTGCTCCTGCAACAAATAGAAGAAGAAAGACACAGAAAAATAATAACCGTGAGCTATAAAAGCTCAATAACGTGTCGGTACCCTTACCAAAGGTTACACGAGAGAAGAAGGTAAGAAAAGAAAAGGAAAATGATCACTTGGAATCCTTTGTTCCAGTACTCTAGAATTATGATGCTAATCTGGCATTCATAATTATCATCACAAGCATACCAATGATTCACCCTAGTCACATAAGCACACTTAACACCACGTAACAATGCTTGAAACTACGCGTCCATCGACACTCCAGACATTATCAACGTCATTTACTACCGTCATACCCTTGATGGTATGACAATCAAGACCTCCATATAAAACAAACTGAGACAATGACACTGTGACACGATAGGTCCCCAGTCCCAGTCTCACGCACTGCTGTACTCAACAGTTCAATCAAGACTTTGTTATACTTACTATTATATCAATCATACAAAGATGACAGACAATAGATATCCTCAATGTTATAATTGTGCCCTTGGCGAGACTTATTCAATTTCATAAGTAAGCTCTCTTCAGGTTTAGCGAAAGGGATATCCGTGAAAGGAAATCAGCCAAACCGGAGCACAGGGTCTCTTGTAGTGAGATACCCTCATACCAAAATGACCTCATAAAGTCGATGAAAGAATGTCATCACCAAGTCATCGTATAACACACATGACAAACACAACGCTCTTTGTGTTTTATACCACGGAGTTATCTCACTAATTATGGATTTACACTCCTTTTACTCACTTATCCTCTGTATATCAGTAATCAAGACTTAACACAAATACGCACATCATCTTATCACGACACACAGCAGTTGCATACAGTATTTTACGTTAGGCACATTTAGTGACTACGTCCAAGGATTCCAATGCATATCATTATACTCACGGTATAATAATACGCATTGTCACACACAATGAATCTAAACGTTATCTTTTACCATAATTCTTCATATGCACATGCTTAGCCTCGTTCTTAAGTGACAACAAGCAGTGTCTTCAAGTCCTATAATATAATAGGATACATGTATTAAGACACACCCTTGTGAATGATTGTTTACCTTATGGAGTTAAGCATATTTGTTTGTACTTCTTGAAAATCGCCATAGTAATATTATGTGGTGGTGCCAAACTTTGAGAAAAGTATTTGATACTTATTTTGATAGTCCATGATGATGATTCTATGTATTTATCATCATTAGAAGCGTTTGTGAACATTTGGAGTTGTTTCGGGGTCAAAACGGTTCATTTTCGGATTATGTCCAACATGATCCTTCGACACGTTTAAATCTATAACTTCTCGTATACAGCTCCAAATATTATTTCATAAAATTATACATAAACTAGACTCTATAATCTTTTCATAGAATTAGATTGTTCGTCATGAAACCTTACCAATACTAGCATTTTATTCGTTAAAGTTTATATTTTCTGTAAGATCAGATAGTTTGACCTTACTTCATTAATCAGTTCATAAATCCTTGCATACAACTCCAAATCTAGATTTTTAAACTATTATGGAAAATAGAATTCAAGGACTTTGCATTGATACTCTGTACTTCCAGATCAAGGCACAAAGTGATCCCTATAACCAGTTTTTATATATTAACATATCAGCATATTTTGATTTATATCTCGAGATTCATAACTGTAAATCATGATCTATCAACTTTATCGGAAACTAGACATGTGAGGATTCAACATATATTAAATTTGGAATTTATCACAGAGCATATGATTTTCCACAAAATTTCTAAACAAGAAGTTCACCTCCTCTTATTAATGGTGAAGGATCCTCGTCTCCTTGTAATCCTAGCTTCTCTTCTTCTCCTCAAACTCTTCTTCTTTTCTTCTCTTGTTTATCTCTTCTCTTGTATGACAAGGAGTGTTTTTATGTTTATAAGAAGTTTTTCCAAGGAGAAGAAAGCTTGTATTTATAGGAAATTAAATTGATTAATATAGTTAAGTGGAAAAAAAGTGGGGGGAAAAACTCTAGCTAATACGGATCATGAGATGAGTTAGAACACCAAAACCGGTTTCGTATGTTAAGATTGAAGCATGAAATCTGACCTTAATCATTATATGTTATGAAATCAAATAGCTTGATCACCTATTGATGACATGACCTAGCTATTAATTACGCTAAGTGATTCTATTGGTAGCAAAATAACAATTCATGATTTAAGCTCATTGTCATGACGTTATGATTGATTCTATGTGAACATGATTGTTTAAGCTCATTGCCATTAATGTCCATGTTTGGTATATTCTCTTGCTTTGATTCAATTTATTTATTTTTAGCAATACGAGCTCATCGGTATGTTAGGGACAGATAGATTAGGTTAATTATACAAGCTCATTGGTAATTAACAATCTAGCGAATGTGATACTTTATACCCAAAGGTGTCACGGCCAAACCAATCTAAATAACGAATCCATATGATATTCATCCATGATTGATCCTAAAAAGTTAGAATGTAATTAGTCAACCTCCCTGTCTTTTTATCTCATAAGAAAACACCTCAGTCTATTTCTTGTATAAGTTTAGATTATTTTAGTTTAATTCAGTCATTTAATCAGTTTCATAAGACAAAGACAAAACCCCCCCTCAAATCTTAATTTTCATATTTATAATAGTTCTTTATAGTGACTAAAAAAAATAATAATATTACGACCGTCCCTGTTCGACCCTTAATTCGACTACTACATTATTTTAAGTATTTTTAGAGTGTAGGTGAGTGCATATAAATTTTAATTTGACGTGTCTATAACAGCACGCAATAAAAAATGAATAAAACAATATACATGTGTCCTTGATTTGTGAAGGTCAAGCATTGCGCATCCCTTCTAGGATCCATTGGATCATTAATCGTTTTCCTCAAAAATATTGTGAAGGTTGAGCATGGCGTCCCTTCTCGAAACTGTTGGGACCATTGTCGTATTCCTTGAGACGTTGTGATAATGAAGGTTGAGCTTGGCGTCTCTTCTTGGATCCATAAGGATCGTTCGTTGTTCTTTGAAAGCCTTTCTGGTTTTGGGTTTAGTCAGTAGACTGTAGTGGTTTATTCCTTGAGTCATCATCACGGGTGAGGAAATAACTAGCTAGGGAGGGGAGGGCAGCGTACTCATCCCCTTTGCTTGCATGCAACGACATTGTACATGAGGCCGTTTATGGTTGTTGCCATGGGTGACTCTCTACAGGGAGGCCCTTCTAAATGCTGGTATTCAGAACCTTATTGAAAGCGCACAAGAGGTACGACACACGAAAGATGAGAGATGATTGAATGAAAAGAAAATGTGATTTGTGATGTACCTCGGATAACGATTGACGTTTTATCTCTGTACTCTGAGTCTTTCATGTCATTGAATTGTCTTTTGAGTCGATTCATGGGCTTTTGATAATAAAAAGAAAATGACATAAAAGATTTGAGTACATAAAATAAAAGTACTTGTTTGATATGGCGTCCATATTTTTATAAAATACGAAAATAATTTATTAGGACTCACCGATTCGTCATAGGTCGGTGGAGTGCCCTGTAAAGTAATTCATATACTCTAGGTTACTGAGTCTTGTACTCACGGGTTATGTGCACCATTTATAGATAACTTATATGTTGATGATCTACTGCCATTGAGTGAGAGTTGCATGCATATAGATGATGCGTAGCCGCCAAGGGTGTAAATATGGCGACTTCCATGTTCGTCACAAAACGTGCAAATTTGTTTTTACCCCGTTAAAAATATTAATGTAGATATGAAAGCAGGGGTCGATCCCATAGGAAATGGTAAATGTCGACCTAAACACAACTTGGAATAATTTCTATCCTAAGGAAGGGGTAAGATTAAATATAAAATGTGGGGGGAGTGTTTAATTGTTTAAAAGAAGTAAATTAAAACTAAACTAACTAAATTAAAGAAGATAAATTAGAGATAGAATGTAGAGGTGTTTAGTTAAGTTGGGAAAAATGTAGGGACGATGGTTGAATCACTTTGAGTCACTTAGATCAATCATGGATGTTTCTGAATTTTTGATGTAATGATTAACATGGAATGGCTATAATGAATTTTGGCTTAACTCACTACGTTCCTTAACTTCTAACTTCCAATTTGCTCGTATAGTTAAACTAACTCATTAGATTAAAATCATTTCAATTAGCTCAAACAGGATTTAGTCAAAAAGAGTTGAATCATAACATGGAACTAACATTCATAACAATCATAGCAATTAGCTTAAACTAATCATGTTACATGCATATGAAACCATTGATTGTATATGACAATTAGCTTAAATCATATTATATCAATTAGCTACTAATTAAAACCACTTAGCGCGATTTATAGCTTCAAACTATGTATATTAGGTGATCAATCTAATAAACATCAGTTATATAATAATTCTAACAGGTTTCATGCAATATTTCATCCTTAAACATCTCTGGTTTCTATCATATACTCATCATCTCATGATCTAAGGTCATCAAAACTCATCAACACATCCCTACTTATGAACTCTCATGCATATGCATCAAACAAAGCATGGAATGGAACATAGCAATAAAAAGAAACATTCTGCAGAGTAAAAGTAACTGAGAACGAAGGTTTTACAATGCTCGACACATTCCAAACTAATGTCCAAAGCTAAGCTATGCGTTGCGGATCAGATCTCCTTAAAATTCCCTCCAAGGCTTCTCCTTTTTGAGTCTCGCCTCCCTTGATCGCCTCCATCGTTCCTGAGCTCTCTCTTCTCTATATTTTGATTAGAAGAAACCTAGGACACATATTTATAGGCGTAGGTCGAGATCAGATCGATTCGACGACTGAAAATATGTGTTTTGCATCAGGAACAACGTCGCGGCTGCGACCATGCAAGTCACGCCGGCGATAGGCAAGAAAAAAATGGATTTGCTGAAATAACTGTGTCGTGCCCGCGATATCAGGGTCGTCGCGCCCGCGACGCCAGGTCTGCCTGTGACCATGCCCAGGACACTATGTACTGTAACCTTAAAACTAATACAAAAAGTACTAAAAAACGTTCAAAAATTCTAGAAATTTATACATCACATCTCAACATGCTAATCTGGCTTTTGGATGTGAAACGTTGCTGTATTAAGTCTCGAGGCACATGAAACAATAATGAATCGTGAATCCAGCTTTTTGAGCTCATGACTTGCCATTTTCTTCATCCTTCTTCATTTTTATTCCAATCTTCACGCCAATCTGTCAAAAACATAAAAATACAGTAGTAGCAACATTCCAAGACAAAAAGAGGCTAAAAACACAAAATAGACAATACAAGAGGAATAAAACAAACATTTAGAATAAAGAAACGGTGTGTGTTTATGCACACATCAATAGATGACTCACCTACTTTTTGGGATGACTTAGCAGTTCGCCTTCCTTTGATTTTGTAACATGGATTTTGAAAATGTAACAATGACATTGTACATTATGTAATGTAAGTGTTTAGTAGTTCGTTGACTTCTATACCTTTAAACCCGTTTGGGTTATTTGGCTTTGTCACGGATTATGTCCGTGACGGCATAATGCCCACGTGTCATCTGACTTGAAATTTGGGACGTTACGGAATGGTATCAGGGCAGGATTTTTAGGTTAGAAGTTAGGAAAAACGATTTCAAATATAATAAACCATAATGATAGAATTGCATATGCATTGAGTATAGAACGATAAACAATAGTCAAACGGGTTGAGTGTATAACAATGTATTTACTCCCTGAGAATACTAATAACTTGACTGAAAGGTCAAGAAAAGAATAAAAAAGAATAAATAATTAATAAATAATTTGATGCAACTTAATAAACTTGTTCAAGTATGAGAAGGTTATAAGCTTGATGCTGTAAAATTAAATAATACTACTAAAATGTATTGTGAGTATTGCTGAGAGAAGCAACAATAATGGCTTTGTAAGGAAGGAATTAGCTTGGGTTGGACATATATGTGCTTGATGTAGCACACTGATTAACTTCCACAAGTTAAGTCAGAAGTTCGGTTTCGAATATAGTAAGCTGCAATATGCTATAATTTTTATAGTAAGGAGAAATATGAACTAATATTAAATTAAATTAGCCTTACTGTTAAATAATCTTATGAATCGATTTATGATCGATTGAAGGGAGAACTAATGAAAACTATGAAAATCGATATGCAACTGAACAATGACAATGAGATTCATCAATAATGAATGGATGAGTAAAGTATGAGATTGTGAATTAATGGGAACATTTCGCACATATGATGGACATGGGTCTAGCACAGAGCTGCTTAATGTTTAATAAAACTGAAGGGCAATAAACCTTCGGGTTGAGCCAAGATATGAATTTTTTTTTATCACATGTTCAGAGTTGCATTTTCGATAAGATGGAATTATAATGAGTCTCGACATTTTGAGCTAAAAAACAAAAAGTACAATAACTACTCGAGATTACAAAGTTGGGTAATTGGGAATTAATACTATAAGTATATAAAGGAAAAAGAACAAGAAGTTCTTATTACCCTGTTTATGCTGATGTTGTTTGTATTGTCCATGCGGGTTTTATGTTGTGTTGCAAATGCTGTTTGTTTCGCTCGTGCTATTTGAACTGCTTATATTTTGGTGCTGCTTGTTCTGCTTGTGCTGCTTGTGAAGCTTATGTTGCTTATGCCTGTTTTGTTGAGGGGTAAAAGGTGCTTGTTACAAGCAATCCGAAATATGAGGTTCGGATTGAATAAGGTGCAAAGTATGCCCTTATTAGTATATGGAATTTGATTCTAAAGATTAAAAGTCAAATGACTTAAAGTCTTATTAAAAGTGATGAGCACTTGACTTGGCTATAGTGAGAACGTTAAATGTATTGGAGTTAAGCTTTGATTAAAGTTAAGCAAGATAATGGTTGTTATATCTTATTGTATCGTGAACATATAAATGATTACTGGCTGAAGCGAAAGAGTTCGAGTATATGGACTAAGAATGGTTACCAGTAATTAGGATTTCTGAATTATAAGATAATTGATTAAAGCTGATTGTCTTGTGCGTTAATGCTCAACAACTAGCATAATTGTGCTTTATAAAAAAGAAAAGCTGCTTGCGACAAGGTCATTTGGAAGCAGCAAATCTTGTTTAACTCCATCATAGTATACTGGTGATCTGAGCTTTCAAAGACAACAATGTGACGTCTATATGCGCATTGTAACTGTTTGATGATAAAATGAACCTCATGTTCCAGCGTAGCAACTTATGTTTGAATAAGGTTTTCAATTGCTATTGTCCAGTTTTTGGGAAGATCAAGATAATAGGGCTTTTGCCAACTTATTCTTAAATGATGTTGAGCTTACTGATAATACCTAACCTTATTCGACCGCTATTTATGCTCTATCTGATTCTGGTGTCACCTACTACTTTATGGGTAACTCATACTGAGAGGAGAGTATAATAGTGACTACCTAAATAAGCGAAAGCAAAAATTAAAGTACATATCGGACTTTCCAATAGGGGACGTTGTTGTGTGTAAACACTTTGTCCCTCAGCTACTGTTGCCATGAGAGATGTGAAATACCCTTTCGATCTTATGATAATTGATCTCGATAATTGTGATATCAACATGGAGTTGAGATGACTAGAAAGGCATTGAGCAGTAATAGACAGCAAATGAAAGCGAAGAGTGCTTCTTCAGAAAGGGTACATTGGCCCTAGTGTGTCTCCAAGGGACATGATGCGTGCCATTAAACCTGTCAAATTAATTACTTGTTCAATCCCTAATAATATAGGACGAGCAAGGATCGTTCCCACGAGGACCTACACTGTAATGTACTTTTATTTCAGATAAATATAATTATTTCTATTGTTGTTTTACTTATGCAAATTTACGGGGGTTTTATAAACTAATTATGAAAACTAACTAAACTACTATTAAACTAATCTAATTAACGAGAAAAACTATGAAAGTTGTAAGTTTGATGTAACGATATGGGGAAATTAGCAAGGACACATGCAACATCACTCGATATTGTTAAAGGACTAATAATCGATCAATCATATGTATTATTGAATGAAAAACATGGAAAGAGCATGATAATCAACTCTAACTTGTAACTTAGTTTAAACATGAGAGCATGATTAACACCAAAACAAGTCACATTAAGAGTAAAAAGATTTCGTGTTCTTAGATCAAATATAAGAAAAAAGCTTTGATCATATTCAATCTAAAACATGTGAATGTCTAACAAAGTTAGAATAAAAGAGCATAATTCTAGCCTCATTAGTTGCTACTTGTACTTAATTGAATAGAGAATCAATCAAGTTAGCTACCTTAAACATGAACCTATCTAGGTGATCAATCTATAAGGGCTCATGCATAAAAATTGGGGTGTAATCTCATTAACATAAACATTCAACATGACAATGATAAATAAGCACAGTTCAATATCTCATAATCCTTTATAATAATCGAGATCCATTACATGCCCTTGCTATGGTGATCTACTCATTATGCACGATATCAATCAAAATCAAAGGCATAATTGAAGACATATTCATCGACAATAAAAGAATTGAGAGATGAAGAAAGCTTCTCTGCGTAATTGAAGATGAAATATCCAAACTTATAATTAAGAACCGAATAAGAAATGACAAATCTCATACAAGCGTTCCAAACCCTAACTAGAGCGTTAAGAGAGAAAAGCTGATGAAAACTAGGTCTCGATCTGTAAAAAATAACAAAGTTACATGTGGTATTATAGGCCTAAGCAATAATCTAACAAAAAGATATGATTTCTGAATAAATCTCGCTGAAAAATAAATCATCACGGCCTATGACATGTCCATCACAACCCGTACTAATGCTTCACAGGCCGTGATAAAGAGCACTAAACCGAGTTGCTCTCAAATTAAGGATAACGGCCCATAGTAGGGATGTTACGGCCCGTGAAACAGGTAAATTGGTATCCCTTGATACGGCGTGACAGTAACGGACCATGAACAATGTTTCACACCCCGTGAAGCTTCGACAAAATATCAGACAACGCTCCACAACCCGTATTGGTCATGAAAACAACTTATAACATCTGCTAAGCATTGTTTTGCGTAAAAATCCAAGATTTATCATTCCATAACACTTTGCATGCTTAAAAACTTGTTCCTTAGCCTCAAAAGTTCCATATAATTGTCCTCCTACATTAAAAATACGCAAAACAGTAGTACCACATCCACGAGCATAAAACTATCGCAAAATGACACTAAACTAATAAAACACTAACACAAAACAACAAGTTAAGCTAGGAAAACTATGAGTATTTTCACACTCATCAGGATGCACCGGTTCTTTTCGTAAAGAGAACAAACTTACCGAAGTATGATACTTTGCGTCGATTACCACGAGCTGAACAAACTTATCATTAAGAACCGATATCCTCTGCCAAGGATCGACGATTTTTTTGACCAACTGCAGGGGACATCGGTGTAGTCGAAGATAGATCTTCGTTCAGGATATCATAACTTCATATCCAACCTGATGATATGTGAAAGATTGCCTTTCATACTCGTTATGGGCATTATGAATATCTAGTGATGTCGTTTGGGCTTACCAATGCCCCAGCAATCTTCATGGATATGATGAACCGAGTATTCGTGCCATATATCGGCCGGTTCATCGTAGTATTCATTGATGACATCTTGGTACACACCAAGATGCAACAAGATCACGAGAAACATCTTCAAACTATATTATAAATGAATAGTGATACAAATTATAAAGACCCGAAAAATTGAAGATAATTTATTTTCTCAAATAATAATAAAAACAGTATATTACTGAACATCGTAATTTATACAACGGAGTTATAAAATTTATTTGTCAAAATCATGACAAAAATATGATAAGGATCTGAAAAATTCCGTAAAATTTAGTTTCACGATAATCAATATGAATAGTAAATTATAGTATATTATAATTTATTTTACATGATTAAAAGACTTTTTTGATGATATAATAAGAAAAAAAATATAAAATATGAATGAAATGTAACCCTAATACGCAAATACGGGGAAATATGGTCTTAATAAGAAAATACCATATTTATAAGAAAATGACCTAAACCTAATTTTGACACTTATTTTTCTTTACGTCAATTTCTACTCCACCTAATTTAAATTAATTATCCACTAATTATCCGTTGAATATCCACTAATTATCCACTTAAACTATTTGAATTGATTTAGTTTACGATAAATATAACCTCTCTTCTCCTTGAAAATTCCTTACAAACGCAAAACAAAACACTCCTTATCAAGCAAGATTAGAGTTAAGCAAGGAAAAAGAAGAATGAGAAGTTTGAGGAGAAGAGGAGAAGCTAGGTGGTAAGACGAGTACGACAAGGATCCTTCATCGTTATTAAGAAAAGGTGATCATCTTGATTAAAAATTTTGTGAAACATTATACACTCTTTGATAAATTTTGATATTAATATATGTTAAATTCTCACATTTTTAGTTTCTAATAAAGTTAATAAATCAAGATTCGGAGTTGTGAATCTTAACATATAAATCAAAACGTATGGATATGTCAACCTATAGAAAGCTGGTTACAGGGATGACTTTATGGCTTGATATAAAATTATATAGTAGGCTTTATAAGACAATCCTTATATCACTAGAAAGGTATGAAAGTCTAGTTTTCAGAATAGTTTATAAATAATTATTTGGAGTTGTATAAAGACAATTATGAGTTAATTAGTGAAGTAAGAACAAACTATCTGAACTAGAAGAAAATATAAACTTGAACTAATTAACTGCTATTATTGATAAGGTTTTAAGATGGGAAGTTTAATTCACTAGAAAGATCATCAAGTCTAGTTTATGTATAATTTTACAGAATAATTTTTGTTGTTTATACATGAAGTTATAGATTTAAATACGTCCAAATGTCATGTTGGATAGAATCTGGGACACCCCTTCCAGAGGCCGGGAAGCTCGTTCCAAAGGTTGGGAAGCTCATTCCAGTGGTCGAGATGCCCGTTTTAGAGGTTGAGACACCCGTTCCAGATATCAGCATGCCGTCTAAGAACCTTCTGGACTAGAAATCATCATTTTGACCCCAAATAACTCCAAATGTTTACGAATATCTATAATGATATTAGGTATATAAAATCATCATCATGGACAATCAAAATTGGTATCAAAAACTTGTACAAAGCTCAACATCACCTAATAATATTAATATGATGGTTTTTCATGAAGTATGAAAAAATATGTTTGTATTAATATTTGAATCCTAATATGTTATAGGAGCTGAAATGCTGCTCGTTGACACATAAAGGAAAAGTCGAGTACGTGTGTGGGGAAAGCGGTTCTAATAGCGGAATTGTTATTACTGGCATTATCCAAACTAATTGAAAATATTTTAAATTTGATTCCATACTCGGACGCGATATTTAATATAGCAGTGTGTATATTAGAGCCGGTGTGAGGATGCTCAAAATATCAAAAAGAAAGAATTCTTTTTTGTAACGTTCAATTTATATCAACAAAATGAGAAGTAATGTAATTAAGTTGAAGTCCAAACATCGAAAATAAGTGACGCAAAATTAATTTTCGACAACACGTCGATCAAAATATTATTTTCTTCTTCCATTCTTTTAATACAATCTTGCTTAAAGGTAGAACGGGATTAAAATTTGACAGCCGTATTTAAAGATTGTAAAACATATTCCTTAAATTTTTCGTGTTCAACCGTAATAAAAGCACTTTCCGTATAAATAATGTACTCGAGTAATTTTCAACAAAGTTGCTCGTCGGTATATCTAAATGTTGAAGGGCCGGCATCGATAAGTTGGATTTGGATTTGGCCGGAGCCTTTTTCTCCATGTTCAACCAAATATATTCTAATGTGACGGCCATAAGTACCTGTGTCGTCATTATTTTTTATAAGCATAATTATGAGTTTTGTAAATCTTAGAGAACAAACGCATCTTCCCGTCAACTTCTCGTTGCTCCTAGTATGGCCACACCCAAGACGCCTTTTTTCGACCTTTCACTTGGGACGAGGCCGGTCCAGTAGTATCGGAAGGTCTATCGTTGAAATCATCTCGGTCGAAATCGAGGTTCACCTCAGGAATGACATCGACATCGACGATATGGATGAATCCACCTCCTCCCGCCTTGGGTGCTTCCTTGAAGTTTAAGATAATCGACTACCACCTTGGGAAGCCATGATTTAGTATATGTAAGTGTGAAGAATGAGAATGAATGAATGTTTACGAGTTAATTGAAAATTGAGAATAATTATAATTATGAGAAATAAAAAGAATTGAAGACATATTTATAGAGTTTAAAAATTAGCCGTTGCCTTGCCTGTTGCCAGTTGGATTGGAGGCTGGAGCCCAATGGCTAGTGAAGTTCCCAAAAGAGAAAAAAAGTCGTTCTTGTTGTTGCCCGTTGGAGCTCAAAAAATACAAAGAGAGCTGTTAGTCTTTAGTGGGTCAAAATGAATTTCTGGGGTTCAATGGTCTTTGGTGGTCTATGGTCAAAAATGAATTTTCAATGGGCCAAAAAGAGCTGTTGCTCGTTGGTATTTAGTGGTCTTTGGGGTTGTTAGTGGGACACAATTAAAGTTAAAAAAAAAAAAAAAGTTATGGAGTGGAGTCTTGGGCACAACCCAACAAAAAGAGCATGGGTCATTAGCGGGCCAGTCCTGGGCTGAATCGGTCTAAACCAAACGGGTCGGTCCGATTTCGAGCCTTAAACGATCTCGATCTGGGCCGGGCCGTGGTACACGGGAACCTCAACCCAGCCCAAACGATACATCGGTCTGTTTATTAACCGACCCGCCACATCACCATGTGGGTCGGGCCGATTCTTGAACCGGATGGGCCGGTCCGGGCATTGCCATATTCTATTCACAGCTCCCCTTCATTTCTTCCTCTCATCTCTTCGCAGGAACACCCAAACAAACCAAACCATCACCATTTCGCACCAAACACCATAAACCTAACACCTCTACCTTCCTCTTTGTCTTCGATCATCGACCAACAACGCCATCATCATCTTCAAACACCTCCAACACCTCGGAGACCACCATCGCCATCCCCTTCTTCCTCTCGCCACCTTCACCATCACATCACCATACCAACTACCGCACCACCTCGCTACCACCAACAACAACACCATTATCTCTCTTACTCACCATCATCTTCCTCTAATCTCCCCATAGCTGTGAACCAAAGCCAAACACCAAACAACCCTTCCCGGCATAAACAGCCCACCACAGTCACCATCGTTGTCTCCTCCCCATGTAACCATCGTCATCGCGCCATCACCATGCTAGCTGTCACAGGGTCAAATTTCTTGCTTGTTTGCTTAACGAATTTTCGATCCTACGCGGCCTGATTCTTGCGAACCAGTCAGCCTACTCTCTCATGGATCACAACAAGTCACAAATGAACCAAGCCACACACGAATTATAGAAAACAATCCCAACTTTATTGTACACTCCTTTTTACAACAAAAATCCTTCAAGCCTAGGTTTACAAACTTGTTTACAGACCTATGTTTGCACTCTGCCACAAGACAATGATCCTCACTCTATGTACAAAACATAACAATTTCGTAGCCTTATATACAAGCTCTGCCAGAGACAGTTACAAGTCAATAAACACAGCCTTGCATGAATATGCATAACCCCAGGGACATGCCAAACTGCTCAGGAACAAGGCCAATCGCTCCAATTGCTCTAGAACATAGTTGTCGCCATCTGAGACTTGTTTCTTCCCACAGAAACTTTCCCAGTTCATGCTTCCTGGTTTGCTTACGTTCCCTTCAAGGTTCCAACGTGATTCAATCCCATCGTCAAGGGTCTCGCTTGACACCGCCACCCCACGGTCCAAGCATTTGGCTAAACACGTTCAGCCATATTGATCATCGGACTTAGCATCCCATCTCGTTTCTTGGCCACCACAGCCAAGCATGATTTGAGCGTTCGTCGGTCACCATCAAATCGAGGTTCATTTCCTGTCCACCGTTGTCTAAGGCCATCATCACACCATAGACATGCCCAACGCTAAGGGGGACATTGAGGGTTAGGGACTCACGCTTGGGTTTGGGCATCAAGGCATTTTTGTTTCTCCCCTATAATATAGATAACATACAAAATTTGACTTAGTAGGAACAGCCATACCCCTTCCTCATCTGGTCCAGTTTTGTCATCCAAGGTTAAGAATCAAGGGAACCTTGTCGCCATCAAACGTCTTGCTTTTTCCATCTCGAATCATCACAAGGATCATGCTTCGTTGCTCGTTTGGCCCCTGAATGTTTCAAAGTTAAACATCCAAGTCCAAACGCCGCAACGCGTCGAACATCGCTTGCTTTGCCTCAGTTGCCTCACTCGAGCCCTCGCGCTCGCTGAAGCGTCTAGGCGCGAGACATCATGCGTCAAGCTTAACGAGGGTCTAACATACCACCCCCACCAGAAGAGCCCGACGTCCTCGGAGGGTGCTGTGCCCAGTACTGCTTGATCGCTTCATCAAACTGCCATAGTGCAGTCTCATTTTCCCATGTTGCATCTGCCTCAGATTCTCCCTTCCACTGTATCAGGAAGTGCGTCTTGCGGTTTCTCTTGCTCATGCCTTCGGTCTTGTGCTCCAAGATCTTCTCGATCTCCCTTTCATACTGCTTATGAACTTTTGGCGGGGCACGCTTCACTTGAACCCGATCTGGCTCACCTTTTACAAAAGGCTTCAAGAAACTCACATGGAACGACGGGTGAATTTTCAAACGTTCTGGAAGTTGTAGACCATAGGCGAGGCTGCTAATCTTCTTCACAACTTCAAAGGGGCCATCGTACTTCGGGATCAGACACCGATTTACTTGTTTTCTGCTTATCTTCTCCTAAATCTGGGGAGTTAGTTTGAGTAAGACTTTGTCCCCGACTTGGAACTCCAATGACCGATGGTGTTGGTGGGCATATTTCTTCATCCGCTTCTGGGCTCGACGCAGGTTGTCTTGCGCTTCCACGAACATCTCCTATCTGGAACGTACAAAGCGATATGCAGCAGGACATTTTCCACCAGTCCATTGCAAGGCCTCTTCTTGAGGCATGAGAAGGTGATGTTCCGTCGCCAACTCGAAGGGGCCGAGGACTGTTGCCGATGAGCGGTGCAGATTGTAACAGAATTGTGCTGAATCCAACAACTCTAACCAGTTCTTCTGACTTGCTATCACGAAATGCCTCAAGTATTCCTTCAGCAATTGATTCATCCGTTCCGTCTGGCCATCGATTTGCGGATGGTTTGCTATGGAAAACTTCAATTCGGACCCCATCAGATTGAAAAGCGTTGTCCAGAAACGCCCTGTGAACCGGGGATCCCTGTCGCTCACTATGTCTCCAGGCAAGTCAATGTACTTGACAACATTTTTGTAAAACAGAATCGTTGCTTGCTCTGCTGGGCATAAATCCAGAGCTGGAATGAACACACCATACTTCAAAAATCGTTCCATCACCACAAGGATCGAAACCTTCCACCAACTTTGGGAAATCCCGAGATGAAATCCATCGAAATGGAAATTCAGAGCTTCTCGGGGATCGGTAGGGGCACCATAAGTTTCTTGTACTCAGCATCATTCTCTGACAAGGTCTTCATTTTGTCAAGAAAATCTGTCTCCACTTGCATCAAGGCCGCTACATACTCAGTGACTTCCTTCCGACTCAGGACATTGGCGACAGAATATTGCTTCCCAGGTCTGTGCACCCACATGAAGTCAAATTGGGCAAGAAATTCTTGCCACCACGCCTGTTCCATGGAGAGTTTCTTCTGCGTCTTGAAGTATGTGTTGGCAACGTTGTCCGTCACCTCAGTGAACTTCGTTCCTAGTAGATAATGCTTCCATACTTCAAGGCAGTACACGATTGCAGTCATTTCTTTCTCGTGCGTCGAGCACCACAGCTCCTATTGCCTTGGACCAGGACCCCTCCTATTGCCCTATCCGATGTGTCAGTGTGTACTCCAAAAGGCATATCAAAGTCTGGCAACCATAGCACTGGTTCAGACGATATGGCCAACTCCAGTTTCTCGAACGCTTCCTAGCACTTAGGCTTCCATTCCCACTTACGATCTTGGAGTAGCCCTTGATGAACTTGCGGTAGTAATTTCCCAAGCCAAGGAATGACCGCAATTCAGGAACTTTGCATGGCGTTGACCATTTAATGATGGCTTGCACCTTATTCGGATCCATCTTCACCATCCCGCTGGTGACGATATGCCCAAGAAACCAAATCTCCTTCTTGCAGAACTCATACGTTTCTTTCTTCACATAGAGAGAGTGTCGCCTCAGTCTCTCAAACACGAGCCTTAGATGGCTCATATGATCCTCCAACGTCTCACCGTAAACCACGATGTCGTCAAGGTAGATGACGACAAAGCGATCCAGAAACTCATAGAACACATCATTAATAAAATTGCAGAATGTTGCAGGGGCGTTTGTCAAGCCGAATGGCATGACCAGGAACTCGAACGACCCATAGCGCATCACACATGCTGTCTTCGGTTCATCACCTTCTGCAATCCTCACTTGCCAATATCCCGATCTAAGATCCAACTTCGTGAAATAAGATGCTTTGGACAAACGATCGAACAAATTCGATATTTGTTCTTGATCGTCACCTTGTTAAGCATCTCGTAATCAACACACATCCGCTGAGAGTCATCAGCCTTAGTCTGGAACAGAACGGGGGCACCATACGGAGCTTTTGAGGGTTGGATCAAGCCTGCATCCAACAACTCGTTCAATTGCTTCCTCAATTCCACCAACTGGGACGGACTCATCCGATATGGAGCCTGGGCAGGGGCCTGGAACCAGGCTCCACTTTGATCTTATGATCAACAGCATGCCTTGGAGGGAGCACCTTGGGCAATTCAAGGGGCATAACATCACTAATTACCTCAGTAACCCTGCAACTTCATCGGGGACTTCCTCGAACTCCCTTGGTTTGATCTCAAATTGTATCACAAGGAATGTTTCGTTCCCTTTCTTCAAACCTTGCTTGATCTGAGTGGCCGAACACATTTGGACTCTAGCCCTTCCTGCCTTCTCTCGGTCTGGATAAACCCCCTGAATGAACAATCCGCTCAGATGAGGCATTACAGCAACCTTAGCATCTATCAGGAACTCATTCCCAAGGATAACGTCGAAATCATCCAAAGGAGCAGCGGTCAAACTGCACTTCCCTTTCCACGAACCTACCATAAGGTCCACCACCGTGCATCCGCTGGATGGCGATGCGGCAGCATTGACGGTCCTGATCTTGCTCCCACTTTGAACGAGACTCAGGTAAGTTTTGAAATAACCCAATCAGACACGAAGTTGTTTGTCGCCCGAGTGTCCACCATCGCTAAGATCTCTCTGTCGTTCACCAATGTTTTGACGTACATCAGCGAACGCGGTTTGGGGGCAATCTTCTCAGACTAGATTGCATTCAGCAACTGCAAAGGACTGACTCGCGAGGCACACGACGAGTCCTCTGCGTCCTCACAAGCAACCATCGTACTTAACTTCGCCTTGCTTGGACAGTCCCGCATGTAGTGTGGTTCGCCACAGACATAGAACCTTGATTTGCTCTATGTCGAACTTGTTCAAGAATCGGTCCTCGACTTGTCGCGAGTATCATCTTTCTTACTCGATGACTTCGACGAGGACGTCTTCCCCTTGCGTCTGGCATCCTTGCTAGCATTCCCTTTATCTCGCTTTCCCTGGGCGTGATCCGTCCGCTTGCTCAGACCGCATGTTGTAGATTTGAAATCAACAAGTCCCTCGGCAGCGGCAATTGCGGTAGGCAACTCTTTGACATTCTACCTACGCAATTCCGCTTGAGCCCACGGTTGCAATCCAGACATGAAATTGAACATCTTGTCATCCTCTGACATGTTCTTGATTCCCAGCATCAAGGACGTAAACTCCTTGGCATAGTCACGATCCGAGCCCGTCTGTCTCAGTTCTTTCAGATTCTTCCTGGCAAGCCAGACAGTGTCGAGAGGAAGGAATTGCTACCTCAATTCCTTCTCCATTTCTCCCCATGTTTGGATCCCAGGCCTTCCTGCGGTCTCATCATCATTCACCCAATTACGCAACCAAAGCTTGGCATCCCCAGCCAAATACATGCTTGTGATGGTCACACGATCCGTTTCTGGAATCCGAGCAGCCATGAAGTAATGCTCCAAGTCCTTAGCGTTTCTGGCACCGCTAAAGGGCTTGGGTTCAGGCACCTTCACCTTCGAAGACACTCCGCTTGTCTCCGAAACAGAACCAGGACCCACTGTCACAGACAGCTTGAGCAAGACCATGTCCCCGCTCACGGTCCTGAGTTCACCCTTGAACTTCGTCTTCAGACTTTTGATTAAAGCCCGAAGTTCACTATCCTTGTCCGTCAGTCCTCCCAATATTGATTTGTTCTCGGTCTCAAAATCTGCAATTTTCTTCTGCAGGTTCAGCAACTCAGTGCCCATGTCATGGCACTGATTCGACAAGGTGTCATCTTCTCCCAATACTCGCTGACCCAGGAACTCATCGATCGCGATAACACGAACCCCAAGTTCTGCAGTCGTCACCATGATTGCAGAAACTTTGCCACTTTCTCCCCAAAACAATGGCTCTGATACCAACTGCCACAGGGTCAAATTTTTCACTTGTTTGCTTAACGAATTTTCGATCCTGCTCGGCCTGATTCTTACGAACCAGTCAGCCTACTCTCTCATGGATCGCAACAAGTCACAAATAAACCAAGACACACACGAATTACAAGAAACAATCCCATCTTTGTTGTAAACTCGTTTTTAAGCCTAGGTTTACAGACTTGTTTACAGACCTGTGTCTGCACTCTGCCACAAGACAATGATCCTCACTCTATGTACAAAACAAAACAATTTCATAGCCTTATATACAAGCTCTGACAGAGACAGTTACAAGTCAATAAACACAGCCTTTCATGAATCAGCATAACCCTAGGGACATGCCAACTGCTCAGGAACAAGGCCAACCGCTACAACTGCTCTGGAACATAACTGTCGCCACCTGAGACTTGTTTCTACCCACAAAAACCTTCCCAGCTCATGCTTCCTGGTTTGCTTGCGTTCCCTTCAAGGTTCCAACGTGATTCAATCCCATCGTGAAGGGTCTCGCTTGACACCACCACCCCACGGTCCAAGAATTTGGCTAAACACGTTCAGCCACTTTGATCATCCGACTTAGCATCCCATCTCGTTTCATGGCCACCACAACCAAGCTTGATTCGAGCGTTCGTCGGTCACTATCAAACTGAGGTTCATTTCCTTCCCACCGTTGTCTAAGGCCATCATCACACCATAGACATGCCCAACGCTAAGGGGGACATTGAGGGTTAGGGACTCACGCTTGCGTTTGGGCATCAAGGCATTTTTGTTTCTCCCCTATAATATAGATAACATACAAAACTCGACTTAGTAGGAACGGCCATACCCCTTCCTCATCTGGTCCAGTTTTGTCATCCAATGTTAAGAATCAAGCGAGTCTTGTCGCCATCAAACGTCTTGCTTTGTCCATCTTGAATCATCACATGGATCATGCTTCGCTGCTCGTTTGGCTCCTGAATATTTCAAAGTTAAACATCTAAGTCCAAACGCCGCAACGCGTCGAACATCGCTTGCTTTGCCTTAGTCGTCTCGCTCGAGGCCTCGTGCTCGCTGAAGCATCCAGGCGCGAGACATCGTGCGTCAAGCTTAACGATGGCCTAACACTAGCCACTAGCATGCCACCATCACCACCCATGCCTGACCACCAATGCTACACCTTCAACGTTGTTCATCCCCAAGAGAACGCAGCATGAAGCGTAACTGCTCCCTTCTCCCTCACGCCATCATGGACGGGCTACCCTCTCCATGCCATCATCCCACACGACACCACACACAAACCACCTCGATGACCATAAGATCACCACTGTCGTCGTCCTTGAAGCAGGAACACGCAGCCACAGCCACAACGAGCAGCGCAATCACCACTTCCCCTCTTCAACGCGAGCTGTCACCATCGTCCTCCCTGGACGACCACCAGCCGCCAACGACCTTCAACAACCACCAGGAGCTACCCACCATACCAGAGATTGTCCATGATCAGCAGTGCAGTAAGCTACCATCGATAACACCCCTTCGCACGACTATCTTCCCTTTGGTTTCCATGAATCGGCAGCAACGAGCCCATATCGGGCCAGCCATGGGCCAATAGGGGCCAGCAACAGGCTGGGCAGCGGGCTAATGGGTCGACTATGGACCCACAATGAGTTTGTCTCGGGTTGAGTGCCTAGGGTTTTCTAGGGTTTCATAAGTTTAAGGCGATCTAGGGTTATACGTATAATGAGGAGAGTACCGCTTTCGGGGTTATACACACTATGAAGGTAACCTAACCCCTCTTGATCCATCTCATGCTTAATATTTTATCTATATGGTGTGTCGTAGTGATTATAATGAGGACAGTACCGTTAGGAGGGTGATGATATGCTTGGTTGCTTGGTTGGTGTGTTAAGCCATTAAGGGAACTAGGATTTTGATAATACATGCATGGTTGTATGCATTAGGTTATGAGACTCTAATTTAATGTTAATCATGATCCCAGAGTGCCATGGGTGTATTTCGTGCCTGTATGTATTCTTGGTGTGGTAATACGATGAAATATAATTAATCACAGGGTTTACATATAAAGGGGTACTTAATATTATATTTAGGTTAACGAGTACTTTTTTGATGATAATTATGATCCCAGAGTGTCTTGGGTGTATTTCGTACATATACGTATGCTTGGTGTGGTAATATGATGAAATATAATTAATCACGAGTTTTATGTATAAAGGGCTACTAAGTATACTATTTAGGTTAACGAGTACAGTTTTAATGTCAATCATGATCCCAGATTGCCATGGGTGTATTTCGGACATGTACGTATGCTTGGTGTGATAATATGATGAAATATATTTAATCACGGGGTGTATGTATAAAAGGATATTAAATATATCATTGCGGGGATCGGGTTATAATAAAAAGTCTTGACATGGGGATCGGGATCTGGGACAGAGACGGAGGCAAGTGGTCCCGAGTGGAGTGGTCCGCCCCCACTGGGATTTCATAAAAAAAGAGATATTATTGATTTTTTTTAATTGGACTGGATTTGATTTTTTGACAATTAAAAAGTATATATTCACATTACAATATCTCTAACAAATAAAACAAAAACTACACCATATCTCAAAAGCTGGAAAACGCCGACCTCTACATCATCAATATCCTCAATTCTCATATTTCTCGGTATCTCAATTCTCTCACCCATTTATTCTCAGACTCTTCATTCTCACCTTCATGCACCAAAAAAATATTCTGAATTTCATGCACCAAAAAAAAAAAAAAAACAAAAACGTAACGTCCCGAATTTTTATTAATGTATATGACGTCATTGTCACTATATCCGACGTCTCAGTTAGGCAAAAACTATGCATCATATCTTAGACATAAGAATTAACCTAAGTTCATTTATACATCATTAGTCTAGAGACTTTTAATGCATCGAATCATAACTCAGAATATCACATTCGCTGTGAAATTTACATCTCATCTAGGATCAAAATATCTTCACTCATAAGTTACATCAAGCATTAAATCTTAGAGCACACTTCTCTTCAAGTCTTACTCCTATCACAAAAAGAAAAGGAAAGACAAAGAAAAATAGTTGTCGTGAGCTATAGGAGCTCAATAACGTATCGGCCCCCTTCTTAGGTGATGCATGAGAGGTAGAAAAGAAGAAACATTTGATCACATAGATCATATATTAGTACTCTGGATTTAACACATCACTTAAGAGAACAGAGAGAAGAAGATAAAAAAAAAAAAAAAAAACCACTTGCGTCCCTTGTTCCAGCACTCTAGAACTATCATGTCAATCCGCATTCACAATTATCTTCTCAAAAACACGGTGAAGAAAGACAATAGTTATCTTCAGTGTTATAATTATGTCCTTAGCGAGACTTATTTAATTTCAACTTAATAACCTTTATTCAGCTTTAGTTAAAGGGACATCTGCGAAAAGGGATTAGCCAAACTGGAGCCCAGCGTCTCCTACAGTGATTTTTTGTCATACCAAAATGACCTTACAAGATCGATGAAAAAACGTCACCACCAAGTCATTGTATAACACATGTAACAAACACAACGCTCTTTGCGTTGTATACCGCAGAGTTATCCCACCAATTATGAATTTACACTCCTTTCACTCACTCATCCTCTTTATACCAGTAAACATGACATAATGTAAACATAGACATCATCTTATCACGGCACACAGCAAGTGATAGGCCATAAATTTCTCAGAAACCATCACATAACTATATACACATAGGTACATTAGCATGCGTCATCACAGATCACAGTTTTAAACGTTACAATCATCATTTTACGTCAGTCACAATTAGTGACTACGACCAAAGATTCAAACGTATATTATTATACTCACGGTATAATAATATCCATCGTCACACCCAATAAATCTAAACGTTATCTTCTTAACACCGTTTTTCACACACACGCGCTCGCCTTTTCCTTTATGTGTCAACAAGCAGCGTCTTCAACTCCTATAACCTATTAAGATTCACATATTAATACATTCCCTTATGAATGTTTGTTCACGTTACGAAGTTAAGCATATTTGTTCGTACTTCGTGAAAAACCGTCATATTAATATTATGAGATGATGCTGAGCTTTGTACAAGCCTTTGATACTTATTTTGATTGTCCATGATGATGATTTTATATATTGAATATCATTAGAGGTATTTCTGAACATTTGGAGTTGTTTTATAGTCAAAAAGGTCATTTCTGATCCAAAAGGTTCTGAGATAGCATCCCGACTTCTGGGATAGGCGTCTCGACATTTGGAACGGGTGTCCCAAACTCTGGAATAGGCATCCCAATCTTTGGAACGAGCATCCCGGCTTTTGGAATGACCATCCCAGCCTTTGGAACGAGCCTTACAGCCTCTGGAACGGGTGTCCTAGATTCTGTCCAACATGACCTTTCAACGTATATAAATCCATAGCTTCTTGTATACAACTCCAAAAATTATTGCATAAAATTATATATAAATTAGGCTCCATAATCTTTCTAGTGAATTAAATTTTTGATCGTAAGATCTTACCAATAATAGCAATGAATTAGTTAAAATTTATATTTTTTGTTAATTCAGATAGTTTGACATTACTTCACTAATTAGCTCATAACTCTTTACATACAACTCCAAATCCCAATTCGTAAACTTTTTTGAAAGCTACACTTCAATATCTTTCCAATGATATAAGGTTTATCTTATAAATCCAACTATGTAATTCCATATCAAGCCACCAAGTCATCCCTGTAACCAATTTTTTTATAGATTGATATATCCGTACGTTTTGATTTATATCTTAAAATTCATAGCTTCGAATCATGATCTATTAACTTCATTTAAAAAATAAACATGTGATAATTCGACATATATAAAAATCAGAATTTATCAAAGAGTGTATAATTTTTCACAAAATTTTCAATCAAGATGATCACCTTTTTTTTTTTTACAGGTGAAGAATTCTTGTCGTAGTCGTCTTGCCGCCTAACTTCTCATCTTCTTCTCAAACTTCTCCCTCTTCTCTTCTTTTGCTTAACTCAATCTTGTATTGTAATAAGTGTTTTTTTTTTCGTGTTTGTAAGAAGTTTTCAAGGAGAAGAGAGCTTGTATTTATAGAAAACTAAATTAATTAAAATAGTTTAAGTGGATAATTAATTTAATTTAGGTGGAGTAGAAATTGACATGATTGAAAATAAATGCCAAAATTCGGTTAAGGTCATTTTCGTATAAATATGATATTTTCGTATTAAGGCCGTATTTTCCTGTATTTGCGTATTATGGTTGTATTTCATCCATAGTTTTTTTTTTCCTTATTACATCATCAAACGAACCTTATAACCTTGCAAAATAAATTATAACGTACGATAATTTACTATTCACGTTAATTATCGTGAAACTAAATTTTACAGAATTTTTCAGGTGCTTACATATTGATTGTTAATTCTCTCATCTCATTATCTTCTCCTCTTTAGATTTACTTATGTTGATGACTACAACCATCTCTAGGAGCTGCTAGACGCAAGGAGGAGCCGATTGCAACCCATAAATAATTGGATTTACTTATGTTCAGCCGAGAAAGTAATTCGCATCTCATTGATCAGGTAATTTTCTTTGATTACTCTAATTAAATGTTGTTTGTTGAAAGATTCAGTGATAGATTTGGCTTAATTCAACGTGATTTGATTAGATTCCGTTTATTGTTGCTTGTTTTGGCTAAATGAAGCGTTATTTTTCACGATTCCTAGAACAGGAGAATCCTCTAAGGGTTCTAGATCAAATGAAATAACTGAAACTCAAGAACCAAAGAATTCGGAAATCCCGATTTCTAATATTAATACTCAAAATGAAAATGCTTCAAAAAAAACATGTCAAATGTTCTAGTATGAAAATCTTAAAGCCGATCCTGGAAAACGACTAAAAATATTTGATTTTGATGTTAATATTCGGGACGAAATTAAATTTTCAACCTGGCAACCATAAATTTTCAACTAGGAAGTTAGGAAATGAAACAAGAAAATTTAGTCCATCTTGGTTTGATTTGCATGCTAATTTGTTGGAATATAGCATTCAAAATGATGGTGCAGATTGTTTATGTTGCAGTTTTTATTTGCATGCTTTGGTTTTGTGCAGATTATGTGAGCTGTTGTTGTTGAGTTGCCGAGGTGATGAGTAGCCGAGTCGTCTAGTTGCTATTGCTGATTTTGGTGTTCGTTGTGAGTTAATGATGAGTAGCCGAGCTGTAGGAGCCTCTTATTTTGGGATTCTGGAAGCTAGTGTTTGATGACTATATATTTTTGTTGAACATACTTTTGCAACTTTGCTATTAAGGCTATTTTTTGTTGTGTTTGTTGTTCATCATATGAATTGCTTCTGATATCGTTGTACTATGATATCGTTAATTTTATAATGTGATTATATTTTGTACATTTAAATAAAGTCAGTATTTTGCGCCCTCACTAAGTCAAATTTCTAGCTCCGTCACTGATTTAGATAAATGTTTTACATATTCGAGATGTGCTATGGGGTATTGTGGTTGAAATGGAGTAGAATACATACTATTATAACATATATATCCTCTCGAAAAATAAATAAAAACAACCCTTAAATACTTAAATAAAAAGAGCACGAGAATGAAGAGCTTGGTTTCACTATCTTGGTGATGCGAACAAACGAAAAACGAATAAAACAATATAAATGAGTCCTCGAGTTGTGAGGTCAAACATTGTGTGTCCCTTCTTGGATCTGTTGGATTGTTGGTCGTTTTTCTTAAAAATATTATGAAGGTTGAGCATGACATCCCTTCTCGGGTCTGTTGTGATCATTGTTGTATTCCTTGAGATGTTATGATAAGGAAGGTTGAGCTTGACGTCCCTTCTTGGATCCATAAGGATCGTTCGTTGTTCTTTAATAGCCTTTATGGCTTTGGATTGAGTCAGTAGACTCCATGGTTATCGTCATGGGTGAGGAAATGACTAACTAGGGAAGGGACAGTAGCGTACTCATCCCCTTCGTATGCATACAACGGTATTGTACATGAGATTGTTTGTGGTTTGTGTCATTGGTGACTCTCTGTAGAAAGGCCCTTCTAAATGCTGGTATCCCGAACATTATTAAAAGCGCACAAGAGGTACGATGCACGAAAGATGCTAGATGATTGAATGAAAAGAAAATATGATTTGTGATGTATCCCGGGTGTCGATTGACATTCTATCTCTGTACTCTGCGTCTGTCATGTCTTTGGAATTGTCTTTTGAGTCGAGTCATGGACTCGTGGTAATAAAAAGAAAATGACATAGAAGATATGAATACATATAAACGAAAGTACATGTTTGATATGACGCCCATATTTTTATAAAATATGAAAATGTTTTATTGGGACTCACCGATTCGTCATAGGTCAGTGGAGTACCCTGTAAAAGTAATTCATATACTCTAGGTTACTGAGTCTTGTACTCACGGGTTATGTATTCCATTTGCAGACAACTTACAGGTTGATGATCCACTGTCATAGAGTAAGAGTTGCATGCATATAGATGACTCACCTAGTTTTTAGGACAACATAGCAGATCGCCTTCCTTTGATTATGTAACATGGATTTAGAAAATGTAACAATGACATTGTACATCATGTAATGTAAGTGTTTAGTAGTTCTTTGACTTCTATACCTCTAAACCCGTTTGGGTTATTTGGTCTTGTCATGGATTAGGTCCGTGATGGTATAATGCCCACGTGTCATTCGACGTGGAAGTCGGGGCGGCGTTACAGAATCAATAGTCATGAGAAGAACGCCACCAGAAGTGTAACTCCCCGACTTTTCTGACCATTTCATTGGAATCCATGTGGCATTACTGCCGCTGGGCCCAACGCCTTAGATAGGAAAAAACTATACTTCCTGACTTAGTTATAAGAATTAAGCTAAGTTCACTTATACATTATTAGTTTAGAAACTTTTAATGCACTGAATCATAACTTAGAATATCACCTTCGTAGCGGAATTTGCATCTCTTTCTAATATCAGAATACCTTTTACACATAAGTTATATCTAGCATCAAATCTTAGGTCATAATTCTTCTCCAAGGCTTGTTCCTGTAGCAAAGAGAAGAAGAAAGACACGGAAAAATAGTAACCGTGAGCTATAGCAGCTCAATAATGTGTCGACCCCCTTATCAGGGGTTACACGAGAGAAGAAGGTAAGAAAAAAAAAGGAAAATGATCACTTAGATCCTTTGTTCCAGCACTCGAAAATTATCATGCCAATCTGACATTCACAATTATCATCATAAGCATATCAGTGATTCACACTAATTATATAAGCACACTTAACACCATGTAATAACGCTCGAAACTACGCGTCCATCGACACTCCAGTCATTATCAATGTTATTACTATCGTCATACCCTTTATGGTATGACAGTCAAGACCTCCATATCAAACAAAGTGAGACAATGACACTGTGACACGATAGGTCCCCAGTTCAAGTCACACGCATTACTACACTCAACAGTTCACTCAAGACTTTGTTATACTCACCATTATATCAATCACACAAAGACAATAGATACCATCAATGTTATAATTGTGTCCTTGGCGAGACTTATTCAATTTCATAATTAAGCTCTCTGCAACTTTAGCAAAAGGGACATCCACGAAAGAGGATGAGACAAACAGGAGCGCAGGGTATCTTGCAGTGAGATACCCTCATACCAAAACAACCGCACAAGGTTGATGAAAGAATGTCGCCACCAAGTCACTGTATAACACATGCGATAGACACAACGTTCTTTGTGTTTTATACCACGGAGTTATCCCACCAATTATGAATTTACACTCCTTTCACTCACACATGCTCTTTATAACAGCACACAAGACATAACACAAAAACACAAATCATTTTATCACGTCACACAACAAGTGATAGGAAATAAGGTACGTCCAAACACATTTTATATCAAATACAATTAGTGACTACGGCCAAAGATTCTAACACATATTATTATACTCACGGTATAATAATACGCATCGCCACACACAATAAATATAAACGTTACCTCTTACCACAGCTCTTTACATGCACATGCTCAACCTCGTCCTTAAGTGACAACAAGCAGCGTCTCCAAGTCCTATACTATAATAGGATACGGGTATTAAGGCATGCCCTTGTGAATGATTGTTCACGTTATGGAGTTAAACATATTTGTTCGTATTTCTTGAAAAACCTCCATAGTAATATTATGTGGTGGCGCCAAACTTTGAGAAAAATATTTGATACTTATTGATAGTCCATGATGACGATTTTATGTATTTATCAACATTAGAAATGTTTGTGAATATTTGGAGTTATTTCGGGATCAAAACGGTTCGTTTCTGGATTCTATCGAACATAACTCTTTGACACGTTTAAATTTATAACTTCTCTTATACAACTCCAAAAATTATTTTATAAAATTATACATAAACTAGACTCTATAATATTTTCATAAAATTAGAGTTTTCATCATGAAACCTTTTCAATAATAACAGTTTATTCGTTCAAGTTTATATTTTCTGATAGATCAAATAGTTTGACCTTGCTTTTCTAATGAGTTCATAAATCCCTTTATACAACTCCAAATTTAGATTTTTAAACTGTTCTAAAAACTAAACTTCAAGGGAATTCCATCAATATAAAGCTCGTTTTCTAACTCTTTTTGCGTAATTTTAGATCAAGTCACAAAGTAATCCTTGTAATCAGTTTTAACAGATTAATATATTCATATATTTAGATTTATATCTTGAGATTCACAACTCCAATTCGTGATCTATCTATCAATTTTATCAGAAACTAGATATGTGAGAATTTAACATGTATTAAAATAGAAACTTATCACAGAGCTTATGATTTTCTATAAAATTTCAAAACAAGATGATCATCTTCTCTTATTAATGGTGAAGGATCCTCGTCGCCTTGTAACCCTAACTTCTCCTCAAACTCTCATTCTTCTCTTCTCTTGCTTATCCTTTCTCTTGCATGACAAGAATGTTTTTATGTTTGTAAGAAGTTTTTCAAGGAAAAAAAAGCTTGTATTTATAGGAAACTAAATCAATTAAAATAGTTTTAGTGGATAATTAGTGGATAATTAATTTAATTTAGGTGCATTAGAAATTGACATAGAGGAAAATAAGTGTCAAAATTAGGTTTAGGTCATTTTCGTATAAATTTGGTATTTTCGTATTAAGATCATATTTCCACGTATTTGCATATTAGGGTTACATTTCATTCATATTTTACATTCTTTCCTTATTATATCGTCAAACAAGCCTTTTAATCCCTTAAAGTAAATTATAACGTATGATTATTTGCTATTCATATTAATTATCATGAAACTAAATTTTATGGAATATTTCGGGTCCTTATCATATTTTTGTCAAAATATGACATAAACGAATTTTATAACTTCATTGTATAAATTACGACGTTCAGTAATTTACTGTTTTTGTTATTATTTGAGAAAATAAATTATCTCAAATTTTTCGAGTCTTTACTAGAAGTTTGCCTTGTGATCGAATGTTTGAGTTTACAAGTGTCGAGGATGAGGTTAATTCGGATAATTGGAAGAACATTTGTATTACTATTTTGTATTGTATTTTGTTTTTGAAGTCGACCTAATATACTCCTAGATTTTGTTTCACCTATGTCGATGGCTTGAGCTGCATAGAAGAGCATACTTGGGGCTCGACGGTTCATGATTTTCTACTCGATTTCATCCCTAAAAACAAAGAACTAGAGGCTAAGGCGGCGTGGAGGATGGAAGTGATGGAAGGTAAAGGTTCTTCTTCGAAAGGAGCATATCTTGATGGTTATTGTGCTGGATTGCTAGTATGATTTGTTTATCTCTATGTTTCACTTGAACTGTAAACCATATCCAGCTCTATGACTAATTTGTTTACAAATCAAGTTGTATGAGCACTTGGAGGGTACAATTGAGTCCCACCAGTGTTGATAGCATTCCAAGATTGTTCCGTTGGAAGGAGAAGAAAGCCCCGAGCACCCCTGATGTGACATTGAAATTGCTATCGCAAGTTCCGACAAAAAAAAATTGTCCTTTTCGTCCCCAGAAAAAAGAAGCAAGCCTTACTGATAGTTGCACCTTACAGGCAATTTGATGAGGTGAGAAGAAATGGTTCGTTTGTTTATGTTTCGTACATTGTTTTGTTATAAGCCTTCAAATATAATCGATGTTTATGTACTAGGTTTATTTGTTTATGCACTATAGTTTTGTAGTTGTGTGCTCTGTATTTATATCTATGTACTATAGTTAAGATGATATATATCATATTGCCTGTTTGTAGATTGTAGGTTATCTAAGTTATATACTATCCTTTATAACCAGTTAAACTGCTCTTATCCACTTTATAGCCTCAAGAAGCACTTTGCAGAGCATGTAATTTATTTTGAGAGGCAGGTGGAGTCTTTAAGAAGGGATGGTGAAACAAGGAATGAATATGTGTCAAGGGAGAAGAAGCCTGCAGAGACTCATGATGGATGGGAGCCGTGGGATGCAAGAGGTCCAATGAAGGAGGAGAATGACTGGGAAAGAGAGATGAAATTGAGATATGGGAAGGATGATGTAGTTTGGGATGCAATCTAGGATGTAGTTTATGACCAAGCTGACAAGGATGAGAAGGGTAAGGGTGAGAAGGCTGAGAAGGATGATGGTGATTGTGTTTGTGAAAAGTTTGATGATGGTGAGAAAGGTGGCAAGGCTGAGAAATGTGGTGTTGATGGTGTTGGTGAAACTTTTGATGATGAGAAGGGTGAAAAAGATGAGAATCTTGATGGTGTTAGTGAAAAGTCTGTTGATGATGGTGTTTGTGAGATGGTTGATGTTGATGAGGGTCAGAAGGCTGAGGTTGATGACGTTATGTATGATGGAATACTTCAGTCAGCAGTTGACAATGCTAAAGATAATGTTGTTGAGAAGGGTGAGAAATCTTGTGAATTTCAGTCATCATTTGATATTCCTAGTAGTTTTATTAACGAAACTTTTGATGCCCTTCACAATGCAGAGGAAGAGGATGAAGATCATGACAAAAATGAAAAGACCTAGGATGTAGGAATTGAGATTTGGCATGATGAAGGAGAGGAAAAAATTATAGCTTCCAAGCCACAGGATGAGGGAATTGACAAGCATGATGAAGGAGAGGATGTGGATGCAGTTCCCGAGACCGATGACAAAGGAAATCAAACTGCTGTCAAAAAATAGATTGTCCTGGGTGTCACTTCGGAAAGCAAGGAATCTATCATGGACGGTGTGAAAACAAGACGTGGGAGAAAGAAACGAGCATCCTTCCAGAGGGTGATGCCAAGATAAGAAAGGAGTCACCAAGGTGTTAAGAGCACCGAAGAAATTGTCAACTTAGTTTGTGATTGAGGAGGTGAATCGACAGTTTTTGGAACAATACATAAAGAAAGTGGAACTGAGGTAAAAATAATGGCTTTTTTGCTTGTTTGTTTGTTCTTGGTATAATATATTGATAGGTTTCAGTTTTAATGATGTAACTCTTCACATCTAATTTTATGTAGTGACTATGTATGGAGTCATACGGATGAAGGAGCTTCCGATTGTTTGAGGATGAAATCCATTTGGATCGTGTTGAGTAGACAAGGTATGGATGGAGAGTTGATCAACTCTTATCTGTCGATTGTATGTGAAGGTCGTGATTGTGATTTCTGGCGCTCGGAGGTCATGGTATGGACGCTTGCGTTCATTTTTATGCCTCTCCTAATTTGTTTTAAGTAGGTCAATTTCATGGAATCGTGGTTTTTATTTGAACTCTCTTTAGTGTGTCGTTACACAGTATGCCAATGTCAAGAAGACAACTTATAAGAAGGGAAAGTTGTGTGCTCTCTTGGGCCCAATGAAGCGGTGGATTATGCGTATTGACAAGGAACGTTTTTTGGCTCGTCGACACATGTTTTTTCCTATTCACGTGAAGGATAAATGGCATTGGTCTCTATTGGTATTGGATGTGAAAGAGATGCAATTCAGTCACTATGATTCCTTGTGGGAGAAAGATAACGAGAAAAAGTTGTCAGTTTGCGAATGATTTGGTGCATTTTGTTTATTCTATTATTTTTTTTTCCTTTTTTATGATAATGTGGATCTAAAGTTGGTCGAATCAATATTTTTTCAGGCCGATGTTATTGTTGACTATATTGGTTTGGCATATGAAATTGAGATTCAGCCATTAATAATGGAACAAAAGAGGGAATGTCGCCAACAAGAGGATGGTCATAGTTATGGGGTGTTTGTGTGTATGTGGGTTGAGGCTATTGTGGAAGATGCAAGGGGTTGGACAGATCACGTGGATATTTGACAAAAGGCTGGTGAGATTGTTTTGATAATTTTTCGACACAAGCATGCTGAAAAGCTCCAACAAATTGAAGAGCAAGATAGTCGATGCTTCAATGTTGTGTGTATGACATGTTTTGCAATGCAGCCCTTGATGTGAAAACATTAAACTTTTGAAAGTTTGTGTTCGTAAGTATTCTCGTTGATGAATATGTACTCTTCTTCAGGTAATATATATTGGAACACTGTATTGAAGTACTCCTATTTTTGGTCATGCAACATCATATTGAATCTTTGGTCATGATATACTCCTGATGTAGGTCATATGTACTCCAAATGATAGCCATATGAACTGAAATATTTGTGACATGTACTGTTGTAATATTAGTGGATTAGTTCAGAAACCAGCATGTACACTCCTGATCTTGGTCATACATACTCTAATTGATAACTTCACTTACTACAATCTTTATTACATTTATTGTATTTCGTGCCTCATACATATTACAAAGTAGTTAAAACATATCATCATACATATTACAAACTTGTGCCTCATGAACCACGTCATCATGTCACAGAAGATGAAGAACCTCTATCAAGATTTTCCCCTTCAATGACCTCAGCATATACCCTCAAATATTATCTAAGAAATACCTCCTTTAAACAATCATACAAGAACTAGTACGGGTCTAATGGACAAAACTCTTTTCCTAATGTTGTAGCATTGACCCTTTTACACCAATACTTCGCAACTACATGACGATCATCACCCTTCTTAGACGACCAAAATTTCTGATGATAGTCATATATATCGAGCATTGACATAACATCAGGATCCATGGCTGGTGTATACTCTACCCATCCTCCACGTACTTAGCGATTGGTTCCCAAATGAAATTGCCACCAAAATACAACTTGATGTGAACACAATAAGACGTAGATAACATCCATCAATCCATCCATCCATCCATCCATGTGATTTTGGTGGAGATTATGAATGTTGGGATGAAGGCATGGATCGATGAGAAAAGGAGCTTTATAGATCATACACGTTGAATGGTAGACGATAAATGATAGATTTTGAAAATAGATAATAAGTATATACCAAAGAGATCATTACATGTACTGCAATATAGATCTCATATACTAAAAGTTTAGTTAGAAAGTACTTTATAATATAACACACATACTATTTTATTTAACATATGTACTCTTTTTGTATTACTTTAAGTACTCAAAATATTACTTATGTGTATTATAAGCAACATTATGTGTACTGTAATTCTGTTGCAACACTGAAGTTGGGGTTAGTACCCGACACTTATGTTACCCTGTAACCCAAAGCCCTTAAACCTTGTAACCCTTTAACCCTAAATCTCTAAACCTTATAATTCTATAACCCTAAAAAAATACATTTATATTTAACATTCTTTGATCAGTTTATCCCTGTTTAACCCTATTGGATCCATACAGCTCTTCTCCTCCATTTAAGTTCCACCAATTCATCCCTGTCTGAAAATAGCATCATCTTCCCAAAAAATTATTCCTTGAATTCTACCATGAGTTCACAACACTCAATTAGTGGTGGTCGTCAACAATTAGATTCACACCTATAATTTGTCCTAGTGTATTGTTCTTGTGGAAAGGTACCATCAATTCGAATTGTTAGGCCAGATAGGAGCACACAAGGCAGATTGTCCTTCAAGTACGACCATTGCAAATTCTTCGCGTTATGCAATCTAATTGCTAGTCAAGGTGTTCAAGGTGTTGTTGATCCCGGGAATCTGTGAAATTGTTGTTGTTCGTGTAATGAATCAGCCGATTGTTTGAAAACTTAGAAATTATTGTAGGGATTTTAAAGCATTGGGCAATATCAATGGCGATATTTAGGGTTGTTGCACTCCGTAGGTGATGTAATCTTGTTCTGGGGTGTAAGCTTCAAATTCCCAACTCCTGATGTACTCTTGATATATGTAAATCTTATTGGGGATGTCAGGGCCTCAAATATTTTCCTGAAATGAATAAAACTTCTATGTGCTATACTTTGTGTACGGGTGTTTATGTACTATGTATACATGTCTATATACGTAACATCCATAACTGCATACTACACATATACTTGTTTATATATTGCACATACATATTTATATACTGTACATACATATCGATATACTGTACTACATCTATGCATATACCGCACAACCACTAGAATGCATAACATGCCGAAACAATATTTCTTGTCCAATACACAGTAACATATATGATAACCACTGGAATTCATAGCAGTCCAATACGGACAGCCATAACAATAACGCTTGTCCTACGAAAAACATTAATACATACTAACGGATGGCATATCAGGACATGATCGAATACAATTTGTTCAACAACAAGTACTGCTAGGCTCCTGAGATTGGATTCTGGAAAGTTCTCTTCTTGTGTCCAGTTTGTTTGCATCATATACGTATTTGTATTGGTCCAGCGGTCGAGCTCGATTCGCAGTGAGAAGCATGAGTTAGAATAGGATTGATGACCTCCTTGTACGTTTCATTATAGCTCTCCACGGTGAAATAAAACTCACAATAGTTTTTCAAAGGCTCACGTCTCAACTCAATACATGCACAAACATGTCGACAAGGAAGTCTGACAACTTGCCACTCTCTACAGCTGTATTCACCGGAGTGCAAGTCGACTGCATACCTTGCTTCCTTGTCGATTGCTTCAAACTTGTACCGTCAATCCATGACTTGCCTTGTATGCCTCGTCAAGCTTCTTCGCTGGCTTATGACATAAGTAATTAGAACTATCTAAGATTGACTCTCGTCGTTCACACATAAGTTTCATTATTTGCACACGGATTTGATCAATCATCACATTTATTGAAAGATGACGTACACCTCGGATCCGATTATTGAAGCTCTCGACCAAGTTGTTAGTCATAATTCCATATCGACGTCCAATGAACATAACAGTTAGCCCAACATTCTGGAATAGAGTTGGCTATGAAAATCCTTGCATGATCCATCATGTTCACAATCTTGTTGATACTGGTATGAAAGCCCTCATATGTCATGGCATATACAGCATTTTTTAAGATAGTCTGTCAATGCGGCTTGTTCAGGTACGAATATTTGGTAAGAACCTACATACAAGAATAGAATGTTAAAAAATACATGTCGATATTAAAAGCAACTATGGAAACCTACAAGTCAATATAACAATAGGTCATGTATCCCTCTTTTTTTAAGTTGTCCACTAGGTGCCGCAAGCAACTGGAATGATGAAAAATCAAAAACATCATAGGCACAGTGCCTAACAATCCACTATGACAATTAGAGAAAAAGGTGTACTGATGCCACAATCCTTCATTAAATGGTGATAAAGCTCTCCCTATTTGATGAGAAAATCATTCCCAATTTTCATTATTCTCGGCACAAACAACAGGAAAGGCAATCGGAAGAAAACCGTTCTCCCTATTTGATGATTGATTATTTAGGATAAAGTGAGATTTTAATGGTTAGGTCCTACAATCATTGCCTTTTCAATTTTTTTAATCCCAAAATAGGAAATTAGGGGGTGAAGTGTACTGCTTGCCTAAATGGGGGCCTAAATGTGTAATCAAAATTTTTGGGGGATAAAGTGTATACAAATATTGAGAAAGGGATTTTGTTGTAGTTTATCGAATAGTAAAATGGAAGGTTACCTTTTCAGTGCAGTGTCATCATCTTAACGTCAAGTATAGAGATTATGAAAGTTCAAGTCTTGATGGAAATCACAATGTTTCCAGCTCAACATCTGCTAATTTCTAAGAAAATGACTTTTTCAGCTTAAATCATCTCGTGATTGCTATTATGCTTTGCGCATGGATTTACCTTCAACACCATTTTTCAGGTGTTATATTTATAATTTGAAATCAAAATGCAAAAACACTGGTTGAAGTAAATGTAGTAGGGAGTTGTTGAATGACGCAGGCAGTCTCTTTCCTGGGCTAATATAGTAGAAAAGGAAGATGTGAAGACGAATTTCCCTGATTAGGTGGTATTTCCTTAAGTAGTTTCACATGTCAAGGCTGGACAGAAGAGGGAAGTCGGATTGGTACAGGAAATAGACGCTCTAGCAATGGTTTATAGTTAGAGTTTGTGGATGTTGGGGATGCAGACCTTTAACTGACTTGGGACGATGTAAAGGATGAAAGAGATTACTAGAAGTTTGCCCTGGTTGGTTATGTGGTCGGTGGCGGAGTCCCATTTGGAGCTATGTGTAGCTTTATAAGTTCTGCTTCATGATCGTGGATATTTTATCTTCAGATTTGTAGACTAGGATGATCTTCAGTGGGTAAGGAGCAATAGCTGGTTTATGAACTCAAAACCGTTGATTCTACCCGAACTTCTGGTTTGATGAGGGTTCTATGGTTATGGTTCCTACTTGTGTGCAATCGCCGGACTTAGATCTTCAATATTAGGGTAACCGATCCTTGGAGAAGATTATGAGTAAAGTGAGAAAATCAATCTGTACTGACCAACAAATAGCAACGAACGGTAGAATATCCTTTCCTCGTATCCTGGTTGAGGTTAATGTGAAGAAGGATCTTGTTGAAATGGTCAAGTTTTGCAGTCCGAGGGGGAGATAGTTCAGCAAGAAGTATGGTATGAATGGCTACCAGTGAGATGTGGTAAATATCACAAGTGGGGTCATAAAACTGCTGAGTGCTTTTTGAAGATCCAACCAAAAAGGTCTGGAGACCAAAGATTGTTGATGAGAAGAAGGTTACCAGTGGAAAGGAGGATGCAGGGGTTATACAGACACAAGTTATGGCTAATATGGAAGGCTATACGGAGACTAACAAAAAGAAGATGGCAATGAATGTCATGGAGTACAATGTAAAGGGGAACAGTAGTTAAAGGGGAGTGGACAGTAGTAAGAAGAAAAAAAGATGCTCGATCAGGTAATATTGATCCTCATGCCTTAGATAAGGCTATAAATGCTGTAAGTGAGCAGATGGTGAGAATCCTCTCCTCTCCAGAAGTGAGAGACCTTGGTTGATGATGTCAGGAGTATGGAATGTTAGAGGAATAAATAAGCTTGAAAAGCATAATGCTCTTAAGCTTTTTGTTAGCAAGAATAAGATTGGTTTTATGGGTGGTCAAGTTGTGTCATTTTAATAAGATTTCTGTCAGCTGCTTTCATCACTGGCGGGTCATCAACAACTATCAGTATGCTTACAATGGGAGAATATGGGTGGTTTGGAATAAAGTGTCCTTCGATGTGCAGTATGTAGAGGGAAATGATCAAGTGGTATATGTTGTAGTAACTGGGATTAATGATAGTTTTGATGCTTTGGTATCAATTGTGTATGGTGCACACACTAGAAGCCAAAGAAAGCTTTTATGGTCAAGCCTTCGGGATATGTGTACAAGAAATTGTAAGCCATGGCTAGTGATGGGTAACTTCAATGCATATGTTAAGGAGGAGAAAAATATAGGGTACGAAGGGGTCCATATTGAGCCTAGTGATGATATGAAGTCTTGCTTGATAGACTGTGAGCTGGAAGATGTTTCCGCGTTGGGATGTCTTCATACTTGGTGTAATAATCAAAACACAAGAAATTGGACGCGCATCAAATTAGATAGGGTGTTGGGAAATGCAAGATGGTTTGACTTGTATAAGTCCCTGACCAGGTTTCTGGAGCCCAGCATATTAGATCACAGTCCAATAGTTTTGTAAATACTGAAATACCAGCCTCGTTGGATCTCATTTAGGGTTGTTAATGCTTGGGTTAAGCATCATGAGTTTATCTCGATGGTGGAGAAGGATAGAAGAATAGAATCAAGGGAAGTCTGCTTTTCCATGTAACTTAGAAATTGAAAATTTTAAGACATGACCTACGTAAGTTACATTATAGACATTATCTGGGTATATCTGATAGAGTAGAAAATGCTGGTGCTATGTTAGCTCTGAAACAAGAAGAACTTAGAGATGCTTATACTGAGGAGAGAATTCAGATGTTGTTGGCCATGGAGAACTATAAAGAGCTGCTACCTGCTGCGGAACTAGTCTTTAGACAATTGGCTTAGGAGAACTGGATCAAGCCTATGGATAGATACACACGCTATTTCTTTAATGTCATAAAGGAGAAAAGACGAAGGAATGCTATACTGGGAATTCAAGATGCACAGAATAATATCCTCATTGAAGAAGCCCTTGTGCATAAAGAGTTCATCAATTTCTTTTCTCAGCTTCTAGGGGCACAGGAAGAACAACAAGTTGTTGTCCAATTGAATGCCTTAGATGAGGGAAAAGGGGTAAATAAAGATCTAGCTCATATGCTACAGCAGGACTTCAGGGAAGAAGATGTTTTTGAAGCTCTTAATGATATTAATGACACAAAAGCACCAAGTATGGATACATACTCCTCTTGTTTCTTTTAAGTTGTATGGAAAGTAGTTGGAAAGGATGTAAATAAGGCCGTTATGGCTTCTTTTTTTTTTTTTTCATTCTGGAATGATACTTTCTGAGATTAACACTATTGTGGTGCACATGATTGCTAAGGGTAGTATCCCTACCATCCTATTAGACTTCAGACCAATTTCCTGCTGTACTGTGTTGTATAAAATAATTTCCAAAATGCTTTGTAAATGACTAAGGGCTATTTTACCTTGGTTGATCAATGAAGCTCAGAGTGCGTTTGTAGAAGGCAAATTTATTGGGGATAATGTGATGTTATGTCAAGAGCTAGTGGTGGGATATGAAAGGAAAAAAGTATTTCTCCTCGTTGCATCATAAAGTTAGATATTAGAAAATCTTATGATTCTGATTAATGGAGCTTCCTTCAATCCTTAATGACTCAGCTTGGGTTCCCCCTGAGATTTGTGCATTGGGTTATGACATGTGTCTCTACAGTCAGCTTCACCTTGGAGTTAAATGGGGTTTTGACTGAAAAATTCAAAACTGGTAGGGGAGTTAGGCAGGGTGACCCTCTTTTGCCTTACTTATTTGTGATTGTTATGGACTACTTATCCAGGAAACTGAGGATGATGAGTAGGGTGAAAGGGTTCAAATTCCATCCAAAGTATAAGAAGATCAAAATAATTAACTTGAACTTCGCAGATGAACTCATGGTTTTCTGCAAAGCTGAGGAGCTCTCCCTAAAGCTCATCAAGGAACAGCTTGTGCAATTCGCTATGGAAAGTGGTCTTGATGTGAATCTCCATAAAAGTGCCCTGTTTGTTGCTGGGGTAAATGATGCAAGGAAAAATAGCTTAGTACAAATCTTGAGGATACAGCTTGGTGTTATGCCCATTAAGTACCTTAGAGTGCCTCTCTCAGCACAGAAATCAGGTGTAAAGGCGTATGATGGTCTGATAAACAAGATCACAACTCGTATTACTTTCTGGAATGCTAAATACTTGAGCTATGCAGGGCGTCTGCTATTGATCAAGTCTATTATACTTGGCCTGCACCTCTACTGGTCCCAATTTTTCTTGCTTCCTGCTGCAGTGTCAGAAAAGGTGGAAGAACGATGTAGAACCTGGTAGAGCTTTGACTCATCATAGAGCTCTAATAGCTTGGAGTGATATCTGCATGAGTAAAGACCAAGGTGCCTTGGGGTTAAAAGCCCTGAAAGAATGGAATTATGCAATGCTGTTCAAGATCATTTGGGCAATAGAGCTGAAGCAGGACAGACTGTGGATTAAATGGCTTCATGAGTTTTATCTGAAGGGTGAAAGGGTATGGAACGTATGGAGGAAGGCTGGTCAAGGCTGGTTTTGGGCTTCCTTGCTCAAAGTTCGAGATGTGGTGATGAGAAAATGCTCTGTTGCTGAGATGGTTGCTTTTTAGAAGGGAGGGTATTCAGTGCAAATGGGTTATAAAAAGCTGGTGGATAAAAAGCCTAAAGTCCTATGGAGGAGGTTAGTATGGAATAAGGATGTGAAGCCAAGGGTTAGTTTCATTCTATGCCCGACATTGAGGGAGAAGCTGAGAACAAGAGTATGGTTGAAGAAGAAGGGGATTATTGCTGATGATGTTTATGTTCTGTGTGATAAGCAAGCTGAGGATATAAATCACCTATTTTTCCTTTGTGACTTTTCATGTGAAGTCGCAGATTACTCTTCGTGAAGATGGATATAAGGGGCAAGCGCATGGAATGTTTCAAGCAATGGTGGATGTGGATGGTGAAGATTACAAGTGGAAAAACACGAATTGCAGGTGCTCAAAGATGTTTGTTTGCTGAACTAGTCTATGTTATCTGGAATGAACACAATAGTATTTTTCAAGGATTCAAGCGCAATCCTGAACAATTAGCTTGCCCATTGTATAAGCTGATTGATTAGTTTGTGTATGATTATGTACAAATCGTTGAATGATATTATTTCTTTGACTCGATGCACATTAATTAATCACTATGGTTGTGTTAACTCCGAGGCAGATTTCTTGCTTCCTATGAAGGGCTTGACCCATGTAAGCTTAAAAGTTTGTTTTGTAGTTAACTCGATCATAGTGTTGTTTAGGTACAATGGAGTTTTTCGTAATTTTTTTCTCCATTATGAATAAATGAAAGTGCTTATTGTTGTTCCAAAAAAAAAGAAAAAGAAAAAAGAAAAAAAACGTACTCATATAATTTCGCCAAGTGGAGGGTGTGGGGAGGACATCCTTGTAACATAGGGTGATGCGCGCAGACCTTACCCTCATCCATATTTTTATATAAAGAGCATGTTTTCTGATGTCCTCACGTGTCAAACCTCTTACCTCACGATTAGAAAAGAAAGGGTTTATCACTAAACTAACTCTATTGGTAAAACAGGTTTTACATTTATAATCAAAAATAGGTGTAACTATCCCTTCACATCATCAATAATGAACTTATCCCTATACATCGTTAATAATGATTATTTCTTAAGTTTTCTCACTTCCATAAAATTTTGAAGGTTATCAATTTACTTAATAAAATATATAAAATATGCTTGAAAAATTTAGTAATATAAGGATTAAAAAAATCGATGAAAACAATGTTCAGTATAATATTCAAAATTTTATGATGTGTAAAAAATTTTGATGAGAAGTTTATAAAAAATAACGTCATACCTAAATTATATTTCGATAAATAGAAAAAGACGAGATCAAAAAAAAATTTGTTCGAAATGAAACCATTTGGATATAAAATAAAACTAAAATTGAAATGACAATTCTATGATAATGGATACTAAAAGCAATCTTTGATACCAAATAATTGCAATAACTAGAACCATTTTAACACCAAAGTTGGACTTGTTCTTACTAACGCTTAATATTAGTATATGTTTATCAGATACATGATAGTTTTCCTAAACAAAAGCTTTTAATAGAGACATGTTCCAGCAACGCAGTTGATGCAATCAAGTATCTAGTCCCTGAGTAAGGAGTATCGCATACTTCCGGTTTCTAGGTAAAAATCAAGCTAAGATTTTGTCCATGACAAATTTACAATGGTAACAAGTGAGCAACATTGATCAACGTTCAACAGGATCTGCAAGAAGCAATAATGATGGTTGCCCGGCTCTATGGGTTTATCACATTATCAGTGTCTATCTCAGCATTCAGCAGTCACTCTACTCTGCCTTGGCCGAAAAATGGTTGCCGCCTGTTGCGATCTTGTAGCCGTAGAATACGGTCATCAGAGCACTGCAGTATCACAAGCAGAAATAATGAGAAGAAATGACTGTCCTAGAAAGGAAACCTTACAAGCTTTCAAGTTCCGTTTCTGTGACCGAAAATGATAAGGTTGGCGCCTTATCTTTTGGAACAGTAGCCACTAGAAATGCTCAACAATACGCTGGACCACATTCATGGACACTTCCTATGAAACCTCTCTTTGAAAATCCATTTGGGTTGGGTTAAGATATGATCATTATGATTTGGATCATGGACACGAACATATTTGATGTGCTGTACTTCCTGCCTCTGTCTAATACAAGACGCAGATGAAGGAATACAGAGCACAAACCTTGAGTTGTTTCAATGGTTACTCCATGATTGATCCAAATCGATAGATCATAATATATAAAGTTAGGGCAGTATATAATGAGTTAGAAAGCTACCTATATTAAACTTTAACATGGACAAAAGCAATTGTAACTTAGCTTATATGTTCAATCCTGGACGTGATGGGCGCATACAAGACATCAAGAGAAAAGGGTTATGGCCGATTCGCCCAAGGCAGAATGCTAACAACATAAGGCTGCCAGCATAATACTCTGCTGCAGTGTTCAACACAATACTTATACCTGTTCATATAACTTGA